>JANHGB010030428.1:0-10570 GCA_026283785.1 Coracopsis vasa
CCCCCCCCCCCCCCCCCCCCCCCCCCCCCCCCCCCCCCCCCCCCCCCCCCCCCCCCCCCCCCCCCCCCCCCCCCCCGAGAACGGAAACCCTTTTGCTTTACACAGAGAAAGCCATGAATGAGGTCGGGTTAACCCCGCCCAGCACCACTGCGGTCTGCTGGGTTTTTTCATCCGTCTTTTATTGTTTAAATAACAGGAGTTTGAAAATATATTAAAGTTTGATGAGCGGCTTCCTGAACTAACGAGCCTGGCATTTGCTGCCTAGTTTTTGTCTGCGGGTTGGTTGTGAATCCTTCTCGGAGAGCCGGGCTCTGTCCCGGAGCTGCAGCTCTGGTAGGATGATGGCAAAGGGCTAGCAGGTCTTGGCTCCCTTTTTTCTGCATCAGCACAGGGGAGGGTCAGAAATGGGAGAAGGGTTGATTTGGGGTGAGGACCTGCAGGTCTGGATGTTGCTTGCTTTGAAGAGGTAGGGAGAAAGAAGCATGCTAATAATGGAACAACCCTGACAGAGAAGGCTGTTCCGGAGGTGCCTGGAGTAGAGGGCAGGGAGCAGGGCTCCAAAAAGGCCATAAAGATTCTTCCAGCAGGGGCTAGTCTTGACAGGGGAATCTTCAGAAACTGCTGTGGTGAGGGGGCAGTTCTCCCTCCACAGCATTGCACCTGCCTCATCCCTTGTCCTCCACACTAGGAGCTATATATGCCCTGTTAGACAGTTACAAGACAAATGCTACTGAGAAAGGATCATTGTAATCTTAAGTTTGGCATGGAGAAGATGAGCCTCCAGCAACAGAAGGGTCTTGACCTGGAGATCTGCAATGACCTGTAGGATGATCTGCAGACACAGTCATTGCTATTTCTTGTAAGATGAAAAGGTGTTTTCTTCCCATTCCTCACTTTTTCCCATCACCTCTGAATGCTCCGTAACTTTTCAATACCATTTTTAGAAATGGGATGAGCAGTGCCGGATACTGAATCATTGCAAATAAGGACAAGCCATAAAGTTATGCAATACATTCTCCAGTCTCACATCCTGTGATCCAAATCAAACATTCTTTTCTTAGTAGATGTCTTTTTACACAGTCTCCTTTCCTCTCACCCTGCATACTCCTTCTGACTATAACAAAGCATGAGAGACCTAGAATCTTGCATCAACCTTTATTCTCTAAACCAATGTTTTCTGTTTAACTTGCTTAGTTACTCAGCATCAGCTGGAGCCACAGTCCCTAGCAACTCTGGAAAGTCTGCCTGGAGCCTCCAAGCCCAACCAGAGAAAGGAGTGAAAGGAGAAAGGGATGAAAAAATCTAGTTCATTCTAAGCCTGTGATTGGAAACTACTGATTTTTAGTAGCATCTGAAGAAGTGATTCAGGGTGAGACAGGGCACACTTGCCATAAATATTCAAGTTGGTAAGGAAGATGTTATACATTTCAGTTTCTGGATTTAATTCTACTCTAAGAGACATGGAAGGATACATGTAGTGGGAATGGCACAGTTATCTATTCATTGGATGAATTTTACTCATCCAGTATATTTTAAAAATTTTACTTTCCTTTTCTCTGACATGTTTCTCCAAACTTAACACTTTATAAACTGCTTCTACTCTCAGATATGTCAATGAAAATATTGCCATTTCAGTCCAATGTTAATAAGCTCTGAATGAGAAAATATTTATATGCCTCATAGAGACATTAAGTATATGTAATCCTGCGCCTGTTGTTATTGATCTAAGTCTGTTAGCTGAAATTGTAGAGAAGGTCAGCATGTAACGTGTGAGATGTGAAAAGGAATCAGGTCCTGAAAGTCAGATCAAAGTCTAAACACCAAGTCAGCAGTGAAGTTTTGTGTAACTGCTGCCTGTCTTGCTTAGCTGTGGTGCTTCTGTAGGAAGCATTAACTAAGTAAGAAAGAAATACTTGATTTGAAACACATTGGCCAGGATGTCTGGGCCAAAGCAGTGCTGTTGTCTGGTCCAAGCATAAATGTCATGTTCATAGCACTTGGAGACTGTTGTTTGAAATAAAATATGATTATAGTGGCAAATATTATTCATTAAATTCTCTCATACAATTGAATGAGATGAATTTTCTGAATCTGCAATATAAACCAGTTACTGAATCAACCAAGAAAGTAGCCAGTAGAATGGCATACAACAAAACTATCATGATCTCCCTATGACCTTTCTGAAGATACTGATACATGCCAGAATGAAGGTTGCCTCCTTTCCCACAAATTAGCTGGGGAGGATTCCTTTTAGGACTGTTTACTGACTGACTTTTCATCTCTGGACTTCATTGTGCTGATTTATGTTGTCTGGAAACTGTCACCAAGAGAGACAATCCCATTAGAAGTTTCTTTCAAAAAGACTCTGTGACTATCCACTTCTTTGATGACCGTGTCCATTACTACTGTGTTGAGTTCCCTCTCCGAAATGGCTCTTCCTGCAGGAAATGCAGATGCGGGGGGTACTTTCCCTTTTCCTATTCTTCAGTGTACTGGGAGAGACTATGGAGGAGGCCTTCCATTTTCATGCTATGGAAAGTATCTATCAAGGTCTCCCCTTTTCTGTATCCGAGGTTTATCTTCAGATAAACAGCAACAGTAGATGCAGAAATTGGACTTTTGTGTGTCAGGGACTAAGAAAAAAATATTAAGTGAAAAGTTTTTATAAATCTAACCTTGTGTAAAGAAAAATATCTTTTTCATAACTCTGACTTATCTGTCTTTTAGCATCTGCTTTTGTGTACGTGGACTCTGTGTGAGTAGGAGCCAGCCCTCCCCTCCAAGCCAATAGCAGTCTTTCTTCCATTGATGTCAATGAGCTTAGATCAGAGCACAAGTCTTGCGAGTGATCAAAGACAGTTCTACATAAAAAAGACTTCCTTTTCCAGGTCAGTCTGCTCCTTGTCCCCTTAAAGAAAATATGCTATCATTATACAAACACAAGCCAGAACAAAAAGGATAATAATTTTTGAGGTGGTAAAATAAAGACCTTAATTTTGTTTTTTGCTGATTTAAAAAGGGCAGAGCTGAGCCTATTGGGAATATTAAACAACTATTAAGTGTTGAGAACTGTCATATTGAGAAGACAGTCTCATTCCAGCAAAAATTAATCCAAGTAGCTAGCTGAAAATATGCTTGCAAGTACCTCCCCACCAGTTGTCAGGGCTGGATCCCCATGCCAACTTGGATATGGTTTTCTATTTTTTGTAATCGTTGTTTGTAATAATTTACACTAGAACTTTAGCATGTTAGTAAGGAAGGTTAAGCAAAAAGGTAAATCATGGAACAGTAAAGGGACAAGTCTTCTCTCTATACATCAAAAAGGGCAATTCAAAGACATGGAGACAAGTATCTGTTCTTTAAAAAGAGGTGTGATTTTGACTTTTGGTATGTGAATCCATTTTTTATTAAATGAGCTGCTGTCAAGAGGTAACTTGACAGGAAATGTACCCATTTGCATGAACTGCACGTGTGGGGCTTACATGTGTGTGCAATAAGAGTACAACAAAGTATGTAGGGATAAATACCTATGTGCCATGTCTGTAGTCAGAATCAAGCCTTAGGCTTCATTCTTCACTCAAACAACAACAAAAAAAAAGGTGTTATTGAGCAACTCAGAGCAAGATTTACAACAGACTACAGTGCAATAATAAAAAAAAAAGGCACTCCACAAAGTAATTTATGTACAGAAGCCAGTTAAATGAGATAGAGAGAAGCAGGTCCAACGTTTCTGCAAACTGCCTTCTTGTTATATTGTACAGAAATTGTAAAAAAATAAAGCTCTTAACTGCAGTGCTGTGAGGTTTGCCTTCATGTGTTTGTTCATCTGTGACCTAAGAAATGTCTTAGTTGACTGCAGGACAAATCTCTGTGTATGAGAGAGTGTTCTGCCTAGGAGGCAAAGCAGTCCTTGGCCCAGGAATCAATGATTTGTCTCTGGTTCTGGATCTCAGCAATGCATTAGATTTTTCAAAGTGATAGTATTACATACCTAGGGTTTAACTGTATCTATGGCCACAGCATGTTCCCAGCCTAGCCATTCCTAGTAGTTCAGAAAGCCACATCTGTAAGTTGAATGGTTGCTGATGGGTCTCAGATAGAATGAGCACAAGCAAATTGACCTTCTAAAGCACAGTATTGCCCTCCAAATCAGACCCTCAAAACTGTAGGCTGTTGGCCACCCCAATCAGACCTTAGTTCTCTGTTAGCACTAGCTCTTTTTATTCGCAGATGGCATCATTCCCAGAAGCTAAAAAGTGGTTGTGTTATGTATATCCATATCAATGTTATCCCTCACTAATTGAAATCAATCTTACATGGGAGAAATCGTCTTCTGAATGATCCCTTCTTTTAGCTTTATGAAATTACCTGAGGAAAAGCACTACCTCACTGGTCAAATGTAAGTGGCATGTTTTTCATATTTCCCACATTCTAAGTTATACTAGTATCGCTAAGAGGAGAAAAAGGGTGAGCTTATTTCTTTTGTAATAGGCCAGGTGAGCAGAGCACACCCATGAGTGTAAGATCAGGAGCACAAGTGCTATGTTTGCACATTCCAAGGAAACCCTTGTATGCAAGGGAAGCTATGAAATACTATGACTGGTTATTCCTAACCTGTTGGTATGTAACACACTCAAGCCAGTTGCCATTAAGGTCTTTTTTCTTTTAGGGAGGTGTAACATCCATTTTTTACTTTAGGAATAACTTTGGGAAGTTATTTTACAGACAAGTACATGACCCGAAACAGATCCCTCTTAAGTAGGTTTTGCTACCTCAGTTGCACCCATCAGCATGATGCTGGTGGAGGTGAATGTGAGATGAAAACATGACAACTGGATATGCATCTAGGAGCTGTTCTCCAAAACCTCATTGCAATCTTGTGTTGCCAGATTTTTTGGGTAGCACTGAAAACCAAGCAGATTCTCAAAGCAGAGCTAGAAAGAAACACCACCCCCACCATTCACAAAGCACCTCTTGATATAGACAAGAAACTCCCATTCGCTAAATTTGGATCCCATTTTTCACAAAGAAGCATCTTTATTTTATTAACTTTAAAATGTATGTTGATATAGTTTGCACAGTTGTGTTAACATGTTAAGGACATAAACTATCTTAAGACCATTTCTGACTCTTCAGTACGGGTCATTAGCTTACCTGGAATTGATTCCTGTTGAACAAGAGCAGGACTCAAGAAGGATTAGACAGAAAAGACATCCATCTCTATCACAGTGCATGGTAAATGTTTGCAGTAGTTGCCCATCTTTAACCTAATTAAAATGTGCCTTCAGCTTTCCATTGGATTTCCTTGTATATTTTTCTACCAGAGCAAAAACTCCTTTATTAGACAGTGTCTGTTCCACATGAAAGCACTTACAAACCACAATCAAGTCATTCCCTAGCTTTTACTTTGATACACTAAATCTAAATAGACTTACCCTGTGGAATCACTCCACTTTACAGCCTTTGTTTTTTCATTCATATTCTTGTGGTTCTTCTCTGCGCTACTTCCAATTTGCCAACACCCTTCTTGAGTTGCTGACATCAGGACCGACATTATTCCAATAGCTTTTACCAATGCCAAATGCAGAAGTAATACAACCTCTTTACTCCCCTTTGATGCTATCTTTTGCACACAGGAAAAGATTGCATTGTCCCTTTTGGCAACATGATTTCAGACAGGCTCTGGGGCTCAGACAGTTGTCTGCCACTTGAACCTTCAGTTCATTTTTCAGTCTCAGCTTCCCAGAAGAGTACTCTTCTTATGTGAGTAAGGCCTGAGATGTTTGGTTTTAAATAGACCCTTTATGTTGGGTTACATGTGAAGCGACTTTTTTACACCTGCTCCTGAAGCAAAGCTGAAAAGGCATTTGCTCACTTCTGCCCCCTTCCAAATTTTGGTTCATTGAAAAATATTATTAGCAAAGGCACTGCTTTCTCCCACCTTGTTGACAGCATTATTAATAAGCACAAGGCTCACAAGCAGTCCCTGCAGAACCCACTGTCTGATAGCCCCACATTATATTGTGCTGTTAGTTCTAACACTAGCCAGCTTTAAAACAAGTTGATTAGCCAGGTGTGTTCATCATGTCAGTTCTGATTCCTGTCAGAGTCGTTTGTAATACTGTATGGCAAATGCATCCCAAGTCAAAGTATACAATGTTCCCACAATTACTTTTATCCACCAAATTTGTAGTCTTATAAAAATAGCACATTAATTCGATAAGATCTTTCTTCCATTAATCTGTGTTGATTGCCATTAATTAAATTGCACTGTTTTAAAACTTTTTTAATTGACTTTCCTATCAGCAACTCCATCACTCTGCCTGGAATAGACGTTGAACTGACAGGCTTGTAATTACCTGGTTGCCCTATTTTGTCTGCAGAAGTATTGGCAAAATATTAACTTTCTTTAAGTTTCTTTAAGAAGGATGTTGATTTAACCAGTGTGTGCATCATTCTAAATTGTGGCTTTTTGAAGATTGAATGAAATTTTGCTGAGTTGCTGTAAATTATTATTCACATTTTTGTTGGTTTAAATTTTTTCCTCCAGGCTGGCTGATGCGTCTCTTTGTTTTTTCAGCTTTGTAGAATAGGATCTTTTAAGGCAATGAGTGGTTAGGTTTTATCCTGCTTACATGTAAAATATGTAAAATCCATTTTAAAGCACATTAAACATAAACCCAAGTCATTATCACTTCCACCTAAGCAAACTCTAAATTTTGTGATTAATATTTCCCTGTCAGGATGAGGTCTAGTGTAGAAGTTTCCCATGTCAGATACAGCTCTTTTTGAGTCAGGAAGTTGTTTTGTGTATTTTTCCTTCAAAATCCACAAATGCTTTAGTACTTGCATCATGAGACATCACTTTGCTCTCCCTTCAGATTTATCTTGCCAAGTCTGAAAGTGCCATATATAGTGAAAGGCTTTCAAATGGCTAATCACAAAGGTCACCCTACACCCAGAGGTAAGGCTGGTTAGATGAGCCAATTCTGCGTTGTTTGGAACAAAGCCTTGCTTCATGCTATACTCTCAGTGTTACCACGCTGCTGGCACTGAAGACTGAAGTCCATGAGAGCACTAAAATCAGCTCTCCTTGACTGCTGTCCTGTGTTTCATCAGAATGTATTAGCCAGGGAGAGTTACTGTCTATCATAACTCTGGCTCAGAACTGTACTGCTACTGCCCAGGTGTGTCTTGGCTTTCAAACGATAAGTGTCAGATCTGCCATAATCTGGGGAAGAAAAAAAAAAAAAAAAAAAAGAATTGGATCATTTCATTGTCCTTCTGCATCTGTTCTCTGGCTGCAGGTAGCAGAGGTCTCTTTCAGGTTCTGTGGAGCATGAAGAGTAGTAGCTCTGCAAGAACCAGCCTGTGCGTCTTTGTTTGCAAAGTGCTTCCTGTTTGGATTTCCATAAGCATTTTTTTACCCTCCATTTGCTTCAGTGATGACATCAGCCAGACAAAAAGGTATATGATCTTACTTAGAATGATCTTTTCTCATTTTCAGGCATAGGAGTTTTGTAGCTACACTAAAAACATAACAATGACCATACAAAGTCAGTCCAGTGGTCCATCTGGTGCAGTACCTTCTCTCTCACAGGGCAGCAGTGAATGTCCATGGGAGAGGACAAGAACAATGCAAGCGTATAACGGCACACCCTCATAGCAGTCTCTCAGGCCCCTCTCCCAGTGATTTGCAGCCTGTTTGCTTGCTGAACCAGCAGCAGTGCCTTTCTATTTGATATCCATCAGCGGATTTTTCTTCAGTGAATTCTTCTGATTTGCTTTCGAGCCCTCATGTGCTCTTAGCAACCGCAGCGTCCTGTGGCCAGGCATTCCATAACTTAATTGTATATATGAAAAAGTAACTCTTTGTTTGAACTTATGTCATTCAAGCCTCCTAATTTCATTTGATACCCCCTTGTTACTGCTTTAGAGGAGACAGCAAACAGTAATTCTGTACTTACTTTCTCCTTGCCATTCATGATTTTATAAACCCTATATTATATCCCATCTCTTTTCCCAGCTGAAAAATCTCAGTCTATTTTATAATTCTTTTTATAAAAGATCTCATTTCACTGTTCCTTTTCTGTTTTTGCTATACCCTTTGGGATGGGAAACCAGAATCCCACTCAATATTCAGGATACAGCAGCAGTACAGATTTATAGTGACACACTGTTGGCTTCTGTTTTTTTCTGTATTTCTTTCTAATAGTTGTTGGTACTGACTTGCTTTTCTGACCACTACTATTTGCTATGCTGAATGTGACAGTCTGTGACTATGGCTGTATTCATGACTCCAAGATTTCTGTGTCCCCTCAGTGATTAAGACCACATCAGAGCCCATTACTGGGTCATGCAGTTAAGGTTATTTTTCCCCCTTGTGAACTGCTTTGCATTTATTAACATTGGATTTCCTCTGCCATTTTATTACCCAGTCATTCTGTAGAATAAGGCACCTCTGCAGCTCCTCAGAGTCAGCTTTCATTTTTATTACCCCACATGAGCAAACATTGCAGACACATTACTTGCTCCCATTTCCTGATCGTTTCTGAACATAGCCTACAGGACAATATACATAGGAGGTGTTCAGTACTGAGAGCAGCTGGCACCACGGAGAATTGCCGGAGCCAACCTCCAGGGCAACATATGGATGCAGTCCGTGAAGAGGGGCCAGACTAGAAAGAGAGAGCTCAACTTTCCTATAAGTTTTTTTGAGCTTCAGAGATAGCCCTGGCTCCTTCTCCTTGAAAATGAAGTATGCAACTGAGGAATCTAAGCAAAATCAGAGTCACCTTGGGCTCCATCAGTAGCCAGCAATGGCCTTCCTTAAGGACAAGTTAAATCCTAGGTGAGCTAAAGGCTGTCTCTTTCTGTCAAGCATAGGAGAAAATTCTCCATTCTTAAGCACCCAATTTATATATCTACAATGAGATGGGATAAATCCAGACTTCAGTTTGTAGGCTTTATTTTTGTGAATTGTAGACTCTGCAATTTTACAAGCACAGAGAAAGCATAGTTATATGGTATCACCTAGGCTGGAACACTGACTATTTGAAGCATGTTATAGCTGATCTATAACTCACATGCTTATTTTGACAGGCTGGCTCTTGTTAGTTTTGAATGGGTGTGGGAGGAAATAGCAGTGCATAAAACTTGCACATTACTAATACCATTGCCATATAAAACAAATATTTGAATAGGAAGTTTCAGAAATGATTCAGTGCTCTAGCTACAGAATATCCTACAGGATTTTTTTTTTTTTTATAGTAACAGAATTAATGAAAAGCAAATCCTATTTCGCCATCATGGGCATAGGGTGGTCCCAGTGCAGCAAAGCCAATGTGATACACTGTCTCAAGGACAGAAAAAGCAGCCTCTGTAGATTGCTGTCCCCCTGGGTGACTGAAGCTTACTTTGAAGGGACTCCTTGAGCTGAGAGGCTGCTGTATGCTTTTTAAGCGACTGCACCAGATCGTGTGTGGGTGCAGCAGACAGGGGCTAAAAGCCCTGAGCTGCAATACAGAAGAAATTGAAAAGCCACTCTGTTGTTGCTACTCTATCAACTGCAAGGGAAAACTCTCTTCCCCCCGCTACAGACTAACCACATCCTTTGAAGGTACTGAAGTTATTTCACTCTTAGCCCACAGTTTTCTCAACATTAAGTCATAACTTGAAAGCTACAGGGTGAGGAGATAACTGTTACGTCAGTGACAACATTTCATTCAGACGCTGTCATAAGCGGAAGATTTCTAGGTGCTGAAAATGTGGTATGACCACCAAACAAAGAAGCCAAAATATCACTTTAAAAATAACTACCTTCTCACTGTGGCTTTATAGTTCACTGGGAACAATTTGCAGGAAGTTTGGTCTCAGATCTCTTTCTTATCTGAAGTATGGCTCTTCCACTGTACTTAGGATCAGCCTGCAAATGGTTTGGAGCAGTTATTGTGTCTTCTCCTGTCTTATGCCTACTTTATTGCAAAATATCTTGGAGCTTTCTGGGTTTGTGTCTCAGATCTCTATTGAAAAATGGGGAAAAAGTGCTTCATTATATTCTGGAGAGCTGAGGCTGTTTCAAATGCAACAGTAAAAGGGGACACATAAAATTGTGAAGCTGAGACAAATTTGACACAACCCTAGCAACACTTAGGCAACCCTTACTATGTGCAGTGACACAACATTGTTGGTGAGCTTCAACAGCTTGGCCAAGGAAAATCTCTGGGTTTTTTTCCAATTTTTAAGAACTTTTAAAATGTTGATGAGTACATAATAGGTTTTGACACTGGAAAATCCACCTCAGACTGGAGAATGGTCTTTGTCTTTTTGAAATAGGAAAAGCGTGTGTCTCATATCTGTGCTTTGTTCCTAGAATCATTTTTAGATTGAAATGTAGTATACTACTGTTTTCTACTTGCATCTATTTTAGTGATCACATATATGTGATACTGCAACAGGTGGGGTTATTTATACACATGAAAAAAGATGTTAGATCTGTAAGTTGTTCAAGATCTTAAAATAACTTGTGTATGTCGTGGTTTAAGCCCATCCACGTGGTCGCTCTCTCACT
>JANHGB010030429.1:0-33945 GCA_026283785.1 Coracopsis vasa
GAAGAAGTTCTTTACTGTAAGGGTGGTGAGGCACTGGAATGGGTTGCCCAGGGAAGTTGTGAATGCTCCATCCCTGGGGGTGTTCAAGGCCCGGTTGGACAGAGCCTTGGGTGACATGGTTTAGTGTGATGTGTCCCTGCCCATGGCAGGGGGGTTTGAACTAGATGACCTTTAAGGTCCTTTCCAACCCTAACTATTCTATGATTCTATGATAATTACCATGAGGGGAAAGGGAAGCAGATCAGTGCATCTGAAAGGAATAAAGTGCTTCAGCCCATAGTTTGAATACTGAATATCCAAGGACAGGATGAGGGAATGTAGAATGGTTTCAACCTGTGAGATCAAAAGGGACAGTGGAACTTTTTAAGTTGAAAAATAAGAGACCAGCATGTTTCTTTTTTTAAGCTGTGAATTTCATTTTGTTGCTGTTTGTCACTGTCTGTGGTGGAGGCCACTGGAGAGAAAGACTTGTCTGGAAATGCTGAATTTTATCTAATTTGAACAAGCTGACAGCTGACAGTCACAAATTTAATCAAGAAAATGATGGAAGCATCAGTGTAACTGAAAAGGGCAAAGAAATGTCAGCGTTTGCAAAACGCAACAAGAAACAAAATATGCTTTCATTTATGTAGATTGTAGTCTCATTTCACCTACAATAAAACCAGACTTTTAATTCTGAAAGGTTGTAAAGAAGTTTATCTCCACACAGACCAACAAAAGACAGCCAGAGCAGGAACCACAAATGAGGGCTCCCTCTTGAATGCTGATTTGCTCTCTGTACATTCATTTTCCCAGCAGTGTGACATGGACATGCAACATGCCAAATCAGAGCACAGCACTTTACTCTTCATTTGCACCAGACAACAAACACCAGAGAATTTTAATGATCTTAGGCCTTTTCAAAATATATAGTAGCTAGCCCATGAAAACCTGGAGCCTTTGTGTTCTTAAATGAGCAAATACAATACTTCAGAAGAAATAACTTCTAATTCTTCATGTTATTGTACACTGGAAACCCTCTGATTAAAAGTGTGCCTGACTGCACTATTCATGCATAGAGCTTGAGATAGCTCCTGGCACCAAACTGCAGTCCCAATAGAAGAGCTGGACAAGAAGAAATACCCAGGTCATGCCTTCAGCAGAGAATGGGCATCAACCCCATGACTGATGACGCCCAGGACAACCTCCACATGTAACCACTGACCTTGACAAATCCAGACTCTTCACGCAGTAAGGTCCAAATTGGATCTGGAGATGCTGTGCAACTCCACACCATTACACAAAGGCAGAGATATACTGGATAGCTCTGTGTGCCCATCACATCAATACCCACACGGCTGGCCTGGGGAAGAGTGCTCTTCAAGTAGCCTTGTCTGGCATGGTGCATACATCTTTATGCAGGTTTCTTCCCAGGGATTGTGTGGGCATTATGGAAAGTCAAAGAAATAGACTTCAGCCCTCAACTGTCTGTATGGCTGGGTAAAACCCTGTTACTCTGCTGGCATCACGCAAGGGAAGGAAAGGCCCAGTAGAGAAGACAGTGGCATGGCCTTTTCGTGGTCTAATCAAAACCTTTCAACACATAGCAAGAGGTGGAGGGCTGGGATGGGGAGAGACAGTCCTCCTTTCTTACATCTCTCAGGAATGCAGGGATGCATTGAGTGAGAAATATTGCCCATCAAACCCAGTCCCTCCCAACTCCACTCTTCCCTGCAGTGGATCTGAGGGGCAGAAGCAAGGGCAGCATGCAGCTGAAGAGGAAAAGACAGAAAATACAGCTGGCAATTGAAAAGGTAACCAAAAATACTGAGTGATTTTTTTTTCTATTTTTTTTTTATAAAATGTACATAAAGAACATATACCCTTTGAGGTAAAAGTGAGACCAGTTCGTATTTTAACCAGATACATTAACAACAATGACAAAAAATAAATCTACAGTGGGTGTGCTAGTAAAATAAGAGACCAAGTTTTGGCTATATACAATACTTCAGATTGTTAAAATGTAATAATCATTATATATACATTAAATACATACAATTACAGTTATTTATATAGTATTTACACACACAAACACAGATTTTTTTCCCCTTTGCCATTGGTAGTGTGCAAGCAGAAACACATCTGATCTTTCCTGAGAAGGTGCTGAGGCTGCTAATTCTTACTTGCAGTAACGTGTTTCTTCAACCTGTTTTGTGGTCATATCCATCAAAAAGCATTCAATAATTTATTGTCATGGTTGTTGCAGTGTTCCTCTTTCTTCCTTACTGGTGGTGAAGCACATCCCTTCAGCCTGCAGAAGGCAAAGACTTGTTTCATGCAAAGGTCCTGGATCCCAAGGAATCAGCAGTGATATTTCTCCAGTTGTCAGCCATGACCTTAGCTGTGAGCAAAGCTACATTAATATTCATTTGTCCAAGCACTTGCCAACATTCAGGTCTCTTTCTCAATGGAAAAAAGTTTACACAGAATAGAAATGGAAGGAAACTGGTTGCAAATCACCTGTCATAGGTCTCTAGTGACATTCAACATGACCTTGACAAAGAACCAGCTAGGAGAGACCATGTTAGGTGAGGCTACCAGGATGCATGCACACATCTACAGATCAAACGCAACCATAATCATCTTATTTTTGTTTCTGTTTCTTGTCCAGATTTTTGAATCAAAGTACTAGGATTGAGCTCAGTAAGATACAAAATGCAGTGAACGACTGGGGGCTTATTGCTGAACTTGGATGTTTTGGGGTGTTTCAGAAGGGACATGCAGGGAGGAGGGAATTACTCACCCCATGTACAGTGTCATTGCATTCTCTAATGACCTGATCAGTTTATTATCACTTGAGTAGTCTCATCATAACACAACTATTTCTCTGTGAGGTATGAGTAAGATGCTATTTTATAAAAGGGAAGTCTTAGTGTCAGCACTGCAATCTCTGAAAGACTTGCTCTCCAGAAGCACTCAAAGTAAGTGTTCACAGATTTTGGATGTGGTGTTCTGGGGAGAAAATACAACAAACTTCCCATAACATAAAACTTCTACTAAACTCCCTAATCTGACAGATAAAAAGGAAAACTACATCGTATTTTATCTGGGTTAACGATAGTCCTTTTTTTTGTTATGTATCTTTTCTAACCCAGAGATCGAAATATTGTAGCCTGACCAAAACAGAAAAAAGGGCAATCTGAAGCTGATCCGGGGGTACAGAGGGATTGGAGCTTAACACCAGGAAAGGAGGAAAAAATGTTTTAACATTGCTGGCACAAGAACAAATGATGCTAAACTGGCCATGGACACATTTATGCTGGCAACAAGAATGGGGATGAAAAAACTTCCTGCAGCGAGGTTTTGCAATAGCATCACGGGCAGTGTAGAGGGCAAAAGTCAAATGCATCCTCCCTCTTCCACCTTTTAATTGGTTCTAAGATTGATATATTTGTGAGCAGGGGTATGGTTGGTGGTTGCTGGCTCAGGTGTGCCCAGCACATCTCTCTCCAGCCCAAGTCCTGCAAAGCACCTTTTCCTGCCTACATCCTGTGCCAGGGCAAGTTCCCATGGGATCCTTGGGGCGACACTATGGTTATGGGTTTAGGGAAAGATGACATAAAAGTTCTGAACACTGAAGGTCCGATGATTGCAGGACTGCATGAGCTGTAGCTTTGTAGGCTCCTTGCATGAAGGAAAATCAAATGGTTGGTACATGCTGGTTTAATTCCTTCTGGGTTGCTGAAACTGGCACTGGCAGCGTGCTTTTATTGCAAAAAAAAAAAAAAAAGAAATATAATAATAATATTTTTTATAGTTTTGGGTTGTGGGTTTTGGGTTTTTTGGTTTTTTTTTTTCATTTTATGGGAAAATACAAGAATTTGGCACCCAATCTCTTTATTACCATATATAGGCAAAGAGTGCTTATAATACCAAACTGTATTTTTTTTTGTTTTTATTCAACTACTACAGCCAGCCATTGTTCTCATGGATCACATTTTTTCTCTAGGAGGAAGAGAGTTTCAATTACCCTTTCATACATGAAAAAACATTACCAGAGAGTAAACCCTTCAAAAATAAAAGAGGTAGGCCTCTTCCACTAAGGGTGAAAAAAAAATCTGATTATTCTGACTAAACCACTCACTAGAAAGGGATTTCTCTGACCTTACAAGGCATTAAAAGGGAAAACAAACTTCAGCGATAAGCTAATGTTTTAACTAATCAACTTTTGTTTTAGAATTTGGAGACCTCAACTGCCCCCAGCGCTGTTCAAACTAAGTTCTGCCGTTTACACTGCTGAATGCAGCAGACTCAAGTCTGGGTGTCAACATGAAAACTGCTCCAGCATCAGTGGAGGTTGGTACTTGTGTGTGCGGCTTGCAGCCATTCAGGGACTAGGAGCTGCAGCTCCACCTCATTGGGAACCAGCAGTTCCTCTCCCAGATTCAGAGCAAATTTCACATTTCAAAGGATTTCTGTGGGCCTGACAGTAGCACACCTTAGATAACAGTCTCCAAACACTGGCTGGTATGAGATGGGCACAAGTAAACACCTTATCCTCCACTAGTTAACGCCTCCATCACATAAGCCGTTGCCACTTTGATGGGCTCTCAAAGAGCTGCCTTCAAATTGCAATTTTGCATTTGTAGGGATATAGGGAGATCTGAAATGTGTTTGCCCCCTTTTAGTCTATGCTCTTTTATCCCCACTTGTGTCCCACCCAGGATCCAAGCATGGCTGAAGCCAGCTGGAGAAGTGGTAGTTTGGTAGCACAGTGAGATCAAACCACTTCATCTGGGATTTCACATTCAAACTACGTGCTTTCTGAAAGAACTAAACGTGCATGGTGTTGTTGAATGCAATGGAAGGGGAGTACTCCAGTAATGCCCTTATTTTCCCACACCATCCTGTAAAAGAATTAAGAAGTCTTAGCTTGCGATCTAAACAAGCAAGCATGATCTCCATTTCTTTGTCTTCAAGGCTGTCTTCCTCAGCTGCCCAAGCACCAGAGGACACTGCTAGGTGCCTTCCAAATCCTCCCTTCCCATGGAGTCCCCCATCACACCACTGCCATCAGCCCTGTGGCTCAAGCTCTGCACTGTGTTTTGAAGATACTTCTAGCATGTGCTGATGATCAATGGGTGTCCAAATTTCAGTTTACTTTGAGTCTATTTTTGGAAGGGATAAATCAGAGGGAAAATCAAGGAAATACTTTAAAGCAAATGGAATGCTTCATGTTTACTTCAAATTGATTGACAGATTGCGACTGTTTTTTTCTATATTCCCTGCTTCATCTGATCAGAGCAATGAAATCGAGTGTCATAAAATACAGCAGAACAAGGTTTGCCTTCAGCTTAGCATGGTGAAGCACAAACATGTGGGAACCTCATGCAGTGCCTGCCATGGCTCCAGCCCAGCTTCATTCAGGAACAACACTGCAGCTGCTCAAACTAGAAAATGAGCAAAACTGAGATTGCACAATGGTCAGAAACAGAACAGGAAATGTAACGGAAGCCTGCTGCAAAACTCTCGTGCATTCACTTCTGGCAGGGCTCCTAGCAGCCTTGAGCAAAGCTAGCCCCTCCGAAGGCTCCTGCTGAAAGCACCCAGGGAGAAACCTCTCAGACAATCCCACAGTTCTGTGTCTTTCACAAGAGATCAGTGAGAGGATACAGGTGAAGGCTTGGCTTCCAGAAATCCTGAATTATGAGAAAAACCAAACTCCTACACAAAAATCTGCATCAGGGTCTTACCACACCTGACCTGCTTCTCCATCCCCAGTTACAACCCAGTGCTTGCTGGTTGGAAATCTGAGTTTCTTGTAAGAGTGTCATCCCACAGTTCATCCAGAATCTGAGATCCCACCATCTTCAGAGCAGCCTTCCTTTTGCTGTGTGGGGAATTACAGGTACCACAAACTGCCTACAAACCCGGGAGCTGACAGCATTCTCCAAAGCTCCAGCCCCCGAGCATCGCCAGAATGGACCATTATATCTTCATGCAACACCAGTTTATCACAGGAAAAACCAAGCCATGCCAGCTGCACCCATCTGGGGCGCGCAAGGCACACTGCTCAACAAACACACATACCACTTGGCATACCTTACCTGGAAAGAGGCTTTATTGAACATAGCTGTAAAATTATCTCTTTAGTTGAATTACTGGATTTGCACAAACATTTCTCTACAGAATAAAAAAAAATCAAGCCTTGTCATTGTTTTACTGCATCTCGTTGTGCTTTTTATACTCATATTTGCAAATATTATACTCATCTGGGTTTTTTATGTTTGTACTCCAATTATTTGCATATAACTGTTTTTATTCCTAGGGTATCAAGAGAACACATAATAATAATAATAATTATAATACTCTTCTTTAGACAAAAGTCTTTTTTTTTTTAAATGAAGTTAAAAGCTGAGATAATTTAAGGAAAAAGGTATTCAAATTGTCATAAACAACTGTAAGGGAACTTTACAATGCAGTGGAAAAACGGCTGGCTAACGGTATGTGTTCGGGTAGCTCAAAACCATTTGTACAGCCTTTTTTTTTTTTTTTCTTTTTTTTTGTTGTTGTAAAAGTGGATTTTTTCTCTTGTTTTTTAAATTTCGCTACGATAACAAAATAATCTTTCATGATCTGCACAGAGTCTGGCTCCAGGGCAGAGGCACAGCACCCTTGGTGCTTCGCTGGTGCCAGGGTTGCAGTGAGCTCTGCAGTTTGCTGGGTGTCTTGGCACGCACCGCTGTCCCTACGCATGCCTCCCCATCCCACTAACGCTGGGGCTGACTGCCTTGCGAGTGGAGTTTACAGCACGAAAATCTCTTCTGTGTTTTACCACCTTCTGCGCTAAGTGTATCTTAACAACCTTTTCCTCTGGTTGACCCACTTGATAACCTGGAAAAACAACAACAACATCAAAAAAAGTGCTGCTCCCATTTCCAGGACCAATGGAAGCTATTTTCTAATGGGTAGTAAGCTGAAAGGCCATGGCTGTCTGGAACGCTAAACAACAAATATCTCATCCGGAAGGGCTTATGCAGCAGGTCCATCCATCTCCAGAAGCGGCATCGTCTCCTTGCCTGCAGTCTGCACACCCAGGCTCCGTAGTTTGTTTAGAAAATAGTTTGCACAAACCACATTTTAGCAGTGCAAGCTTCTGTGTTGAAACTATTATTATTATTATTTTTATTTATTTATTTTTAAATCAGGCTTGTTTCATTGAAGGCACTTGGTTTCCATGGCAATTTATAAAAGACGGTGGTTTGGTTTCTTCACTTCATTAGAACAGATGACTTAGTTGGGGAGGGGAGAGGGGTGTTCGAGTGGCCGCAAGCAAACTCCGATAAGCCTGTGTAATATGTAAGCCCAGGTTGCACATCCTGGATAGTAATGCATGCAAAAGGAGACAGCATACAGTTATCAAGCATAGCCATGAGAAATGAAACATAAATGTCTTAAAATACTCTGATTTCGGGTTATTCTCTAGGGGATGTGACAGCCAAAGTAGAAAGGGCCTACATTTATTTAACTCTATACTAAAAACCTTCTTCAAGGGAAAATGAATGCCAGCTCTTCACATACCCTGTTTACAGTGAGGTGTTTCTCTCTGTTTTTGTTTTTATTTCCTCTCCTTCTTGTTTTTTTTGTTTTTTTTTTTTGGCAGGCCATTAGGTTTCCATGGTAACAAGCAAACTATTCATTTGAAACAAAACCAGCCATGACTTTGTGCTTTGACAAGGGTTTCTATAGCTCTTTTCCAAGAGTTCAACCAGATGATGCTGTATTCATTATTGACCACAAAAGCACCTGAAGGTCTCTTCCTTACAAGGCCAGATCTCGTTCTCACGCGTGGTTCATAGTGAGTTACACTCCCGTGATGCCTTTTATGTCCCCAGTGCTTTTTAATTTTTTTATTATTTATTTATGTATTTATTTAACTTTTGAGTCAGTCAGTGGAGGAATCTTTGGTAGTTTGTTTTTAAATGTCCATTTTACAAAGACTCTTTCTTCATGCCAGTGCCTGGTGAATCTTTTGTAGCCTCTGCCAGGGTAAGGTCACCTCTGATGACTTAAGAAAGACATGAGGATGATAACTGGGATAAGTCGTATATGCGCTAATGTCCCAACAGCACCTGATCGTAAATCTACAAAAAGGGGGAAAAAGGTAGAATTAAAGTGCTACCCAGACACAGTCAGCATTGCTACAAGGCTTAGAAGGCAAAAGGCTCAGCCACTGAATGAGGCAGGAGATGTTGGGATAAAAAACCACCTGGCTGTGTAGTTAAGGCCTGTACTGTAATGCAGACACGGGGTGTGGAGGGATGGAACAAGGTCCACAGGGAATCACAACACTGATATTCATTAATTTCATATTGTTTGCACCCCCTGATCTATTTTTAATGCTGCTTTATCTGTCTGCCTATCTCGAATCACGGCCGCCCAGCCCAGCCCCACTGTGGAGTGCAGCCTGTGCCTAATGCCCACCAGCTTTTCACTTCCATTTCTGCTAAACCCAGCATTTTCCTATCTGAGCAAAGACGTTTTGACTCCAGAGCTTGCTTCCAAGGAAAAAGTTTTACTTTAAGTCTCTCCAGCTGAATTGAACAATATATTGTTCTTGAGAAAATCCATTTCAGAAGGTGTCTTAAATTTATAATGACAAGAAGCAATTTGCTCTCCCCCATGTGCAGAAAAGCCACTTACTGTTGGCTGGTTGGTCTGATTTCATACACTCTCCTTCCACAATTGATACATCATCAATAGCAATATCACCTTCGATGCCAGGGCCCCGGATCCCTTCAAATATGAGCTGCAAAAAAATAAAGCAGCAGCAGATCAGAGGGTGATGAATGGAAAACGTTCAGCTGCATTTTGCACAGCATTACACTACACTGATGGGCTTGCAGTAATTTACAAACCCTTTCTACGGTGCAAAAAACTGCAACTGAGTAAGGTGAACACAGAAGATGTGTGAGCTATGGAGGCTTTACTCTTCAGATTGAGCTGAAAAATATCAGAGCTGCCAGGTGTCTGCCTATTTGTCTACCTGGTGCTTTCAAGTCAGCTTTGCCACTATGCTAACTGTAATGCATGTATGCATGTAAGTATGATATTCCTGGAGAAAATAGCAGGATTAAATGGAAGAAAAGTTTTGAATCTGTTTGGGGTGTTTTTTCTTAGAAACTCCTGCCACCTGACGTGGATGGCAGAGGCACAACTTGACGAACAGCGTCTGTGACGTATTGAAGGGCTGATCATCACTTGATCACAGACTGCATGAAAACATCTCCACAGGAAGATGAAGTTTCAGGCTCTTGAAGGTAGCTCAACCAGTCCCTCCTACTCCATCTCCCACACTGGGGTCCCTCATCTGCACCCTGGTGGCAACTTCCCTGCAGGCAGAATGAGGACAGGAAGTGACCCTGATACCTCTCTTGGACCATGAAAGATTGGGAGAAACCTCTCAGGAGCCAGATTGGTGTCCCTTCACCCATAATGAAAAGCTGTATTTATCTCAAGGGGTAAGGGAGGGACTACCTTTGATTCAGATTCCTCGAGGTCTGACAGTCTGACAGTGACTTCCTGCGATCACCTCAGTTGACTGCAACCTCCCAAATCTCTGCCATGGCAGGAATTGATGGCAATGACAGCCCTGTTTCTCTCCTTCCCCTTTTAGTGGCTCATCATCACGTTTAGAGGCTATAATCCCCTCTAAGAATGGTTTCACATTTATCAGAGGATACTGTGATGTGTTTTAATCACAGAGAGGGTCAGGGTAGACATTTATTCCTCTTTAAGGCTTTAACCGCTGCTGAACAGATGCCAGTGATTTCAAGGTCCTATTAATCATTTCTTTCAAATATTCCTAGTCTGAAAGCCCTACTGCTACAGCTGGGAAAAGAAATGGTGCCTGTATCGACATGGGTGACTTGATGCAAGGTCAGTAATATTTGCTGTAATGTTTGTTATTAGATATGGATTACTATGTACTAAAGAAACAAAGTTATCCTTTCTCCTTCCCCAAACCCAACATGATGCTGTTTTGCTATACAGCTGCTTAATTAGCTTTGCAGAAGAGTGGACTCATTCTGTGTTGCAGAAATTTATTCACTAGAAAACTTCAAAGCCTTTCTAAAGAGATGAAGGAATTACGTAAGGAATAAATTTCCCAAGCAGCAACATTTGCACAGTTATCTCTCCTTTCCTTTTTCCCTCCCTTTCAGTCCTTAGAAATATTTTTGGTTAACTTAGATGACAAGTTTTTTGACTTTAATCTGCAACAATATATGCATGAAATTCAATGAATTTATAAGGGCGTGCTGTGGCACTAATGGAGACATTAACTCTTGGGGGTAGAGACAATTTGAAAAAACCCTAATTCCATCTGGAGCAAAATACTTAAATTATACTTCATAATGATCCAAATGCATCAGGGGGCTGTCTGAGGCACTCAGGTAGGCTCTCTCTGTTGTCATTGATTTCAGCAGGACACAGATCTGAGCCTCTTCTTTTGGCAGCTTCCAACATTTCTTTGCTCATTATTACAGTTTAACCAGAGCTACTCAATTGAAATGAATACCTTTCATTATAAATGATGAGTAAACACTCAGGGCAGTGGAAAATGACCCTGTAAATCACAGGGGTCCAGCAGTGAGTCCAGCTGGATGAGTATCACACACAAGGACTGTATCACAACGATGCACAATGCCACCAGACATTACATTGCACACAAAATTCTCCACTGTGCCTTTCTGCAGAGGGCAAGTCCCTCAATCTTGGCCAGATACATGGAATCATAGAATGTTTTGGTTTGGAAGGGACCTTAAAGATCATCAGTTCCAACCTCCTGCTGTCCTTTTGCTAAGCTGAGCATCCCTAGTAGATGCCTGACCCTGCAGTAGTATAAAGCATGTATTTACAGCCTGCCTTTTGTGTTGTAAGCCAGGTGGCAAGGTCTGTGCTGGGAGCATTTAATAACATGAAAGCCGTGCATTTGGAGCAGGAGACTCCATTGGCATTTCACTGAAGTGTGACACTGTAGGTTAATTACTGTAACAAGGTGGGTATTAATGTAACAGGGGAATGTGATTGGGAAAAAGTAAGTTTTTCTATGATTTACCATGTCGGAAAACAGTGTCTCAAGTAGTTATCCCTCACAATTTTTCGTCTCTGCCCCTGATGATGGTCAGTATTGAGAGGAAAGTGTCTTCTCCCAGAGTACAAGTTGCTCTCCTGCTCCTTGGCAGCAGCCATGTCAACAGAGTTTAAAGTCAAATCTTTCCTGATACTGAAAAACACTGTTTCTAGACAAAAGGACTCTATACAAATACAACAGCCAGCATTTAATTAAAATCTGCATTTGGCAGTGTGTTTTATGGGCTTCAAAGATGGGTTGCTATTAGCCAGCTTGGCTACATGCTCAGAACAAATCACTGCAGGAGAGAGTTGGCAAGGCATGGAGCACAACTCAGCCTGCAGCTCACAGCTATTTGCAGGAGGTGCCAGATAATCAGAATCCCCTATCAGTATCCTGCAAAACCTATTATCTGCATGTCATGACTTTACAAAGCTGTTAAAAATACTACATTTAGCTGAAGAATAGTACAGCAAAGGCCACTTTGCTCTCTTAACAGGGGAAATGGAAATAAACCCCTATAGTGTCTCCAGAGTTATCCTAAGTGTCTCCAGGGGATTTAGCTTGTGCTTCTTCAGCAGGATTTCAGACAGATTTTACCTTCTTAACCAGTCTCCTAATGATCACATTATCGTAGATTTATAGAATGGTTTGTATTGGAAAGGACCTTAAAGCTCATCCAGTTTCAACCCCCCTGCCACGGGCAGGGACACCTTCCACTAGACCAGGTTGCTGAAAGCCCCATCCAACCTGGCCTTTAACACTGTGAGGGATGGGGCAGCCACAGCTTCTTTGAGCAATCTGTGCCAGTGCCTCACTACCCTCACTGGGAAGAATTTATTCCTAATATCTAATCTCAGTCTCCTCTCTGTCAGTTTAAAGCCATTCTCCCTTGTCGTATCACTACACATCCTTGTCAAAAGTTCCTGTCCAGCTTTCTTGTCAGTCCCTTCAGGCACTGGAAGACTGTTTATAAGGAATCCCCAGAGCCTCCTCTACTTCAGGCTGAAGTAGAAAGGAGCCTCCACGATTGTCCCCTTCTGGACAGCGTGATGACAAGGGTATAAGCCCCTTAGGCTTACTACTGGGGGATGAAAATCTCAGTGCTCCAGCAGGCTCATTTACTTAAGGACAGACTAGTCCCTCTTTTGCCAAAAAACATCTTTGACACAAGAAGGTGTCAAGGAGAATATAGCTAAAGGCAGTGGCAGTGCTCCTACTCAGATCTGAACTAAAATTGACCCCTTCTAGATGTGAGCATGCTATGTATCACTTCCACATGTTCTCTTTTTTGTGTGTTTATTCTTTGAAAGTACTTAGTAAGTATCTTACTGAGAAAACTTGTATGCAATACTTTTTCTGATTCAAAGCGCTGTAGTCCTCTCAGTTCATGACAGAAGCTTTGTTATATACCACAGGGACTGGGAAGGTATAAAATCTAGGCTTCAATTTATCCATATAAATTAACCTATAAAAAGTTTTAATTTCAGTGTCAGTGTACTGTTTTACTGCAAAGATTCACTTCAGCTCACTCTCTTTAAACTTAACTGGGAGGTTTCTATTCTTTCCTACTTAAGACTCCTAAATAGAAAATAGTTTGCTTGATGCAAGAGCTCCTAAAAAAGTAATTTAAGGTTCCAGCCACTCTGACATTTATTTGTCATATTTGTGTAGAGCTTCATGGCTTTACACTCATTTTATGCGTAAGCCTTTAAACACAGCAATGTAAAAAGTGAAAAATAGCCACATAGAGAAGCTCCCATTTTGTGTACCAGCTAGTGGCACCAGTGAATATGGTTTTAGAACAGTATGAGCAAGGTGCACCAGGAGCAGAAGTGACTCCTGTAACTCCTCTGAAAGCAACAGGGCCCAGTGTAAGGGCTGGTGCTCAGACTCCATGGTGGAAGCAGCAGCCTGGGTACCAGAAGCTGTGAGCTGTGGACTCTGGCTGCTCTGCTATTGCCTCACCCCAGCTTGCTCTTCCATCCAAACCTATGACTTCCTCCTCTCTGTGCTGGAGAAGTGACCCCAGGTTTGTACCCCATCACCTTTCTCTGCTCCTCTGCATTGCTGGTACCAAATCCTTTGCATCTCTCTGCCCAGAGCTGATGTCCTCGTCCTTCCCTTCTGCTTAAGCCTGTCCCAGATCTCAGGAATCCCTCTCAGACACAGCTGCGATCACACTGGTTTCAGCTTCCCCAGCTGTCTCTTCTCTCCCTTTACCAGAACATTTATTATGTTCACATGCTAAATCATTACTCTCTCCTTTACTGTCCAGACTTTTTGGATTTATTCTGACTTCACTCACACACTCTCATCAGCTCCTTAGCACCTGGCCCCATGCTCTGTGTGTACTTGAACACTCTTATCTATCTTCTGTGCACTCCTCCTCTCCAGTTCTGCCACTTTGTTCCACTCAAACATCATGTAATGCTATACTTCATATATCTCTCTCCTTCAATTTTCCTCTTACTTCCCCCTGTGCAATGCTTCTGCGATCACATATGCCCAATCTTTTCTCTTGTCATTGCCTCTCATGCATGGAAATCAAAAAGAAGGGTTAGGATCAGTAATTACGCATAAAGTGAATCCCAATCTGCATGTTTAAGATAGCAGTTTTGACTCGCACTGAATGATTCTTTTTCCCAAAAGCTGGTATCTCCCTGTGAGATCTGGAGGTTACAGAGAAGGGACAAAGGAGCCTGGAGAACACTGCACTGCAGAGCACAGCCCATGACTCCCATCTTCCATAATGACATTCCGAGCCTCAAACGCATGAGGGCTTCCTTGTGGCAGCTGCCTTTTTGGGTCTGTTCCAGTTCCAAACAGCTCACCGTGTGAATGAGAACTGCCTGTAATAGTCTATCAGCCTTTCACTGTCAAACTGAAACTGGAATGTGTGAAAGCCTGTCGTAACTTCCACGCGCCTAGTGAATGAGGTGTGCAGCTCTGCCATAGCAGTAGCTCTGTGCAGGCAGCACTGCTGCTTTGGGACCTTTCAGCAGAGACTCCGAGATCATTCCTTTTTCTGCAGGAAATGCATGTATTTCAAGAGATCTCTAACACACTGTATCATGGAGCCTAGGTATTTTTTTTCACAAGAAGTAATTTTGTATTGCAGTTGCTAATCTGAAACAAAAGAAGTTTTATATCAGCTACCAGCATCTCCTGAAAACTGAAAGAAATTTTGCCTTCAAGCAAACAGCTGCTGTTCTGCTATTAAAGTGTGCATTATTAAGTGCTATGGTGCTCACCTATTTAAAGCAAAGAAAGCAATTATCTGTCCATAAAGCAGCTTTTGGAGCTCAAATGAAGCTGTGAAATTGTGTTAGAAGGAAAGGGTCAGCATACACAAGCCCCCCCTCCAAAAACTGAATACTCCCATTCACGGTGTACAATGCACAAGCCATTACCTGAAATGAAGTTGGGGGGTTTATATTAACGCGGGCTTGGTTCCAGTGCTGTCCCTTATTTCCACTTGAAGACCACAACGGGTTCTCTATCGCGGTCTGGCCTTTCAACCTCAGGTAAACATTCAAGCTTCCTACAAGAGAGGTGGAGAACTGGAATTGGTTAGGCTTTCTGGTAGAGCAGAGATAATGGGCTGGGTACAGCAGTGAGTACCCTGCTCACCCCCCCTTCCCATTTCACATGGGCCTCTGCGAGGCATGAATGCACATGAGGAGTTTTGTAAATTCAGAAACTTTTAAATTTGGGAACACTGTGAACTGGTAATGTAAATCCACAGCGGAGGGAAACTGAAGTCCACTCCCCTGCTGCAGGTCGGGCAGTTGCACCAGGGTGAGAGGAGTAAAAAGCAGCTTGCTGTGCTTTAATACAAAGCATTTATAACCTCTTTACCCAAGGATAAATGAGCAACTTGGTTGCTTTATGCTTAGCTCTGGTTCATGAAGACTGTCCAACTTCTTGTTTATTCTATACATCATTTAACTAATAGAGTGCCATAAAGCCTGGTATATCTATCTCAGAGATAGAAGTGATGCTCTTACTCCTGCTAAGGAGTATTTTTGAAGGACAAACATAATCCTCTGAGTTAAAATAACCCCAGTAAAGTCCCTCACTGTGGAGAAACTTCTCCCCAAATACGGGTCTTTCCCCACTGCTGACCATTATGTTACTGGTTTAAGCACAGACACTATTTGCAACAGGTAACGGATCGTCTGCATTCAGCAGCCCTTCTCTCTGGTTAAATTCACTGTCTCAGACCATGAACCAGACTGTCTAGGTGCTCCAGGAGACAGCAAATGCATTGACTTCATTTATCAGAGTTCAGTAATTCACATAGTTTGGTGATTTTGTTCCTTCTTGCCCACCACTGTTATCTGCAGATGTGTGGGGCCGTGGTGTCTCTTTGTACTATGTAAACTACTGCGTTTGCCTTCATTTGAGAAAGTTCAGAGTCAAGTTCACACAAGATTACTGTTTTTTTAGGGTGTTAGGCATGCCAGCTGGGAAGCTCATATAAATTATATCTGCAATGAAACCTCTCAGATCTGAGACAGCTGCACAGTGACTCAGCTCCTGCTAATAAAAAGTTTGTATTTCTAGCAGTAGCAAAACTCACTGCCTTGAAAAACATGAGGCTAACTGTGTAATGGAGCAGCAAATATTCTCATCACGGCTATTTCACCAGTGCCCAGAATGAGTCCATACATCTTCGTTGATGGAGGTGGGGGAAGTGATGATCGCCAGAGCGACTGGGCAGCACTGTGTCTCCCACCTGCCTCCTGCTGCAGCATTTTAGTTTCCAAAATACAATGGAGGGTGCAGAAACAGCACAAAGGAAACCTGGCTTCTAACAGGGACATTCTGTCTCTGCCTACATGCGCTACTGGGTAAAACAAAGAGACATGAAACAAGGTTTGCAAGCAGAGAAATGCGAGGGTTTCTGGCAGCAGTCCTGCAGCCCAGCCCAGTAATATGTCACAGGCCTATGCAGTGCTGCTCGTACCAAGTGGCTGCTCAGCCTCAGACCTCTTCCAAACAGCAACAACAGCTCTTGGGCAACGTTTGTATTAGTCAGCTACAACAGTTCTCCCTTCCTTCCTATCTGCTGCTCTCCAAGACCTTTTCTACTGGGTCTGTAGTTTGAAAAAAAAGGCAGGCTATCAGACAAGGCTACCTAAAATTATAAAATAGAGTTATATATAATGTTATTTTTCTAAAAGACAAAAACCAATGCCCATATCAAGAAAGAGATGAATTGCTGGCTAATTGTTCCACCTGTTTGTGCAGGCTGATATAGCCCATGCCACAGGGCTGTTTGGAATAACTGAGTAATTCTGGTATGAAAAGCATGCAATTCCATCACTGCTGAAGTTACAGAGATTTAAGACTGTTCACAGCATCCTCAGCCTCTCTGTGTCACATAATTTCTTCAAATTAATAGCAGAATGATAGCTGTCTTATTTAGAATACAGAATAGCCATCACTGGCTATGTACTGGCTATGGTCAGTTGTTGCCCACCACATTAGTTAGTATGGATCTAACTGCTTGATCCTCATTGCCAGATACGCACACACACCAGCCCGAAACGTCACTGAAAATTTAACTAATGGCACCTGCAACCCATGCTTACCCTTGAAATTCTGTCAGTAACATTCTGAAAGTTACACGGCCTTTGCAAAGCTGATGCTGTGTGGGAGGCCAGGTTGGCCATAGGGTTCACGCTGAGGCATGTCCAGCAAGAATTCATCTAAAGGTTTCAAACTACTCCAAACTCCACACAAATGGGTAATGAATTGACTCTTGAGTAGGATTAAAAACCAGTGGGCAGGAGGAACAACTGTGAATTATGGAATAAAGCTTACTTCCTGACAGCATCATGCCAAGAGGGTCCCGAGTAATCCAGAGATGTCACCGGCTGCAACACTAGGGTGATTATTTCGAAGCTCATCACTGAGCAAGCACAAACAGCTTTCACAGTGTGCTGACAGCATGTTCTGTTTTCCCTTTTTGTTTTCTGATGGCTATCTAATGACAAGAAAAGGTATTGCTCTTGAAGCATCAATTAGAAATACCCCATTTTGGGGTGTAGATGGAAAAATTGGAATTACAGATTGCTTTAAAAGATGGTGACAGCTATAATGGAACTACAACCTCTTTCTGTCTCAATGTAGAGACACATTAAGGGCAGTGACTCTTCATTTTCTTCTTCCCCAACAATGGCTTATTGTTTTCTGCAAATCAAGTAATGGCAACTTCTATTTCTCTTATGCTTCAGGGATAATCTACCTTCTCCTTTTTGAAGGGTGTGGAACGAAGCACATATAGTTTCTCTGGCAGCCAGCGCTTTCAGAGTTAGCTCTGTGTGATCTGTCAAGAATTACAATCTGACTTGTAAGTAAGAGACATCTATTTCAGGTAAAGAAATGCTTTATCTTTCTGAATCTAATTGCCAGGGCATGGGATGTAGGTCCTTGTTTATCTCGTCAGAGCTGTGCTGAGGCGTAAGTGCTAATCTCAGATCTGTGCTCTGCTCTCTGCATTGATTTCCAAGTACCTTTCCTTATCAGTACAGAAATTTTCAGCCTCTTCTCCAGAGACACTGAAGCAGCAGTCACAGAAGCTGAGCTGGCTGAACTGGTAAGCTGGCTTTTTTTAATCTATATATTACACAGGCATATTCTTGAATTGATGTCACTGGGGTAACTAATTTTTAAGAATGGAGGATGAAGTATCTTTTCCCCTAAGCCTCCCAGACCAGTCCACACCAGCAATAGAGCACCATTCCAGGACAATACTTCATTTCATTAAGGATCCTTCAAAACCATGTCAGAAACACAGAAACATTTTGATGAGCATCAGAACTGTTCTGAAGACAAAGTACTTTGCCCTAAGATGTGGGAATAATAACTCTAATGCTACTTGGAAATCTTATGGATAAGGATAACTAGGGAGAATGAAACAATCCAGTGGAAATGCACCAAAGTCTGCTGCACAGTGCTACAGCACTTTGGATGAAAAATCAAAGGTTAATGGCCCTTCATCTTCTCTGAACATGCTATCCTCAGGTCCAAGGAAGGAAAAGGCCAGAATTTATTAAAGCCAAATTGCCCTGAAAGACAACTCCAGTTTGCAATGAAATCAGGTCAAGAATCAGCAGTTCACCATTGTTCAAAAGAGAGATCCTACAACATAGAGATCACAGATGAAGTCTCATTTAGCAGCTCCTATCCTACTCTTGGGAAGAAGTCGATGAGCTGGCAGTACATATTACAGGCAATAGCTGCCCTGACTGGTCGTGCTCATTCCCAAATGGGTATAAGAAGCACCTTCTATATGTTGGCTGCAAATTCCAGGACAGCTGTGAAGGGTCGAGGCTTGTAGCAGCTTGTGAATAGTCAGTCTGTTTTAATAAGATTTGGAGCTATCCACAAGGGATTAATGTAATTAAACAAAATGTAACAAACCAAAATGTTTTTCTGGGAAAAAAAGTAAAAATCAAAGAATCACAGAATGGTTTTGTTTGGAAGGGACCTTAAAGATCATCCAGTTCCATCCCCTGTGCCACAGGCAGGGACACCTTCCACTAGACCAGGTTGCTCAAAGCCCTGTCCAACCTGGCCTTGAACAGTGCCAGGGATGGGGCAGCCGCAGCTTCTCTGGGCAACCTCTGCCAGGGCCTCACAACCCTCACAGGGAAAAATTTCTTGCTAGTATCAAATCTAAATCAATCTAAATCTACTATTCCACACAGAATTGTTGAGGTTGGGGGTACCTCTAGAGATCATCCCATCCAAACCCTGCTCAAAGCATGGCAGGTTAAAACAGGCTACCCAGGATCATGTGCAGTCAGATTTTGGCTATCATCTTCAAGGACAGAGACTCCACAACCTCTCTGGGTAACCTGTGCCAGTGTTTGACCACCTTTAAAAAAAAATAAATAAAAATTCTTATGTTGAATAGGTTTGCCAATTTGTGCCCCTTTGCCTCTTGTCCTGTCCCTGAGCATCTCTGATCTTCTTTACATTCTCCCTTCACATATTCATTTAACATTGATTAGATCCCCCTGTCTCTCATCAGTAATCCCATGTCTCTCCTGTACTAGGGGGCCAAGTACTGGCCCAGCACGCAGATGTGTCTCTCTGGTGCTGAGCAAAGGAGCAAGATCATCTCCCTTGACCTGCCAGCCACACTCTGCCCAACGCAGCCCAGGAGGCTGGTGGCCATCCTTACCAGAAGGACACATCACTTGAAACACATGATAAGGTTTCACTGTCTGGGCAAATCATTGTGTTATAATAACGCCTTTCCTAGCCCAAAGTAATTTTTAAGACCACAGACCTTCAAAAACTCATTCAAGCAGTTACCTCATCAATACGACTATTCATACAATAATCATGTGCTTAAATCACTGAAGTCTTAGAATTTCATCACTCATTAGGTTTTTCTTTTTTCTTCATTATCCTCATGTGAACAATTTCAGTGACAGAGTTCACATCTGGGAAATCAAATGGCATATATTTGCTGATTTCATAATTTATTTCTTGTATGCATGTTGCATTCTCATGTGTTTGAGAATATTTTGTTACTCTGAGGAATTATAATTTTGAATTTAGTAGACATGTATAAGCGTCCATTCAAACACATGGCTGATGTTATTAATTTACTATTTTTCTGCCAGTTTGCTCTTCAAAGACAGAATAATATGCAATTTTGTATAAAGCTATTCAAAAGTAGACCATTTTGAACATTAGCTAAAATGATGGTAACTATATTTTTTAACATTATGGAACAAAAGTGATACCTAGCAATTTTGGTTTTCGACAACTATGTGTCCACATTGCCATGAACAAATCCAATGTAACCTGTGCTTACTAATCATCGTCACCATCTTCACCTGTGTGTCAGCTCGTTCGTCAGCCAGCATAATATGTGTCAACATAAACACGAAAGAGTGATCTCAGCAAAAAAGCTAAGGACACAGATCCTTGCTGAAAAGGTAGCCCAGGAAAAAAACCAACAGAATTCCACAATGGCAGGTCACTGTCTCGTGTACAGATGTCAGCCTCAGTGGCTGTTTTTCTTATACTTTATCCCAATCCTAAGGTATTCCAGAAAAATCTCTTTGACCCATTATATTTGTAACTTTACTCTTCACTGTCCTACACCAGAAATAGTGTGGTATATGACCTTATAGGGCAGTTTATACTTTTTGCACTAAGCATGGCATGGCTGAATCACTTCCTTCCACTAAACAGCCAAGCTTCTTTTGGAACACAGAGCCAGGAGAATTTAGACCTGGGGCTGAATTCATGTGCACACAGTGCAGACACAACTAACAAAAACCTAAGTGAACTTGTCTGTTCTCTTTAAAATCTGAACTGCTCCTGGGGGCAGGCAAAGGTTTTCTGAAGCAGCCACCAGGATGCACTCTGAGGATGTGCTTGCCCTTGAAATACATATAAAAATACATCAAGTCAGGCCAGCTTGGCACTGGAAAACCTCCCGACACACTGGTAAGAACTGAGCACCCCACGAGGATTTACAGGATTTATAAAATTTGGCTATCATTTATACTTTCATATATTCCCACACCTTTTTTTTACACAACACAAAGAAATTAAATGTTTGTGTTGAAAGAGATATGACTAAAATAAATGTACAGATATACCTTGCAAGTATATACTCCTACAGCTTGTGAGCAAATTGTTCATACCTTTTACAAAGGAACTGTGTGCTGCTGCACTGCACACAGGCTGTGCTGCCCCAGCTGACAGCACATGAGTAGTGCTGCTGCTAATTGCTCGATTCTGAATCTAGTGATTCAAAACAGTTTTAGTATCAGGCAAAGTCCTTGCACATATCATCTTTTCCATTTTCACACTATAAAGTCCCTTGCTGTGGCAGTGTGCTGTCTCACAATCTGACCTTTATTTCCTGTAAAGTGATAACTGCCAGTGGCAGTTGTAATGGATGTGTCTGGTCATGATGGTTGCACCTGACCCAAAGTAGATCTGGGGAAGACACAGAGCAACACAATAGCCAAGGGCTAATCTGAGCAACATGCGCCCTCCTAACCATAATGCTGGTCAAGGTCCAACTCAAGCCAAGTTTGGAAGAAACTAACATCTCTAATTGGTATGCAAATATGACTGTGGGTCACTGATATCACTCCATAACCCATGGGCACCTCAGAGCTCATGGTGTTCTCCTGCATGGCAGTGGCTGCATGCCAGGATCCCCCCTGGCACAGGGGTGGCTCTTGAGGTTACTCCTCGAGATTGAGAGATTCTTGGCCACACAGATCCTCGATAAGTGATTGGCAGCATGCTCAACTTTGATCTTAGCTAAGTGATATAAAGGATTGTGCAGCTATAATTCTTTAGACGTAAACTGTTGACCACATATGGGACTACGTCTGGATCCAGCCATGCCTTAGCACCTCTCTGAGAAGGACTTCAGAACACAAGGAACAACTTTCTGAACCTCATGACCCAATAGGAGGGTCTCCCCAACAGTTTTGTCCGATCCTGTCCTCTATGCAGTAAATACTCAAGTGCACCTTGCCATCGAATCTCATTAAACCACTGTCGCATTTACTCAGAAACTTTGCTAAATCACTATTTTATATCAATAAACATATTGCTACTTCTCTCTCGTGACTGCAACACCTATTCAAAATCTCACGCATGCATGAAACACCTCCTAGGTGTAAGAAGGGCTCCTGCCAGTGTGCTGATTAGTGGAAAACAGTTTTACAGCAATTTGGATGCTGTCAAGCACCCATCTTGCTAGCTTTGGTTGCAACTGGCCCTTGCAGGTGTTGGCAGTCCTCCCATGCTTTTCTTTCACACCAGTGGACATTTCTCTTGCTATTTCTCCCAAAGTGAAAAGACAAGGTCATTGGCTTTCTCTCACCTATGTGCTGTCCATACATGTGATAGTAGAAGCTAAAACAGTAGGCTGTGTTCGTAGCTCCGTAAGGATTTTTTGGAGCGACACTGAAAACAGGACTAACAAGTCTGGCCTTTTCTCCTTCCAGCCTGGGGCGTGATGTCTCAATGTACATGTAGAAACCTAGGGGAAGTCCAAACGGAAATCATTAGGTTGCAGTCTTCAAAACCCAACACATATACATGCAGAAGACACCAAGACTATCAAGCATCTTGATTCATTTTTCACATGCATCTGACATCACCATGGTTTCTGGGACATATTTCTTCTGCATTAAGTCCATGTGCTTTCCACAACTACTTCAAAGACATGTTTTATACCAAGATCATAATCAGGGCTAGCAGGTCAATACTTGTAAACAACTTAAAATCGATGTAACATTGTGTATGCACAAGAAAAGAAGAAAATCTTTACAATGGGGTTCAGACTTCAGTCTCAAGGTTTCAATTTGTTCCTATAAACACTGAGTGGGGATGACTTGTAAAATAAAGGGAAAATATCTTGATGGAAACCTTTCACAGAACATTTTCAAATGTCTATGTTGATCAGATGATCAAAAGCTCATTTTCACAAAAGAAGACATTTCATTTATTCTGATCCTAGACTGTGCCAACAACAGAGGATTTACTTGATTCAACCAAGCAAATACAATGCAGTATGATTTTTTTTTCCCTTTGGTAGTGCAAGCAGAAGACATACAATAAAATAGCATAAGTTACTGCAGTACTTGATAAATTCAGTACAATATGTCTGACTTTTCAAATGCAAATATACACTGCAGTCAAGATGGCACACTTCTGTTAACTGGGGTAGCAGATTGAAAATTACACATTTTAGCAACATCCAAAGTAAAAACGGGGCAAAAAAAAAATAATCTCATTGTGACAGTCTGAGAGAGTCCAAGTTAGAATTTAAATGACATAAACCAGAAGAATATGTCGAGATGTGCCAGAATATTTCCCCACTAGACTATAATGTGAAAGCAATCACTTTGAAAATGGCACAATAGAAACAATACAAGATGGTTAATTGCACCATTAGTGGGTTGTGCTTTGGGACAAGCCACATGACAATTTCTTTTAGAAGTCCTTGAAGTATGCTTATTCTTGGTATGATTAGGAAAGTCGATGAAGCTGGCTGAATGGGCTGTCCTGGACAGGTCCCTCACCCCGGTGGAGCAGACACACCAGTGCCAGGGACCCAGCATATGGCTGGAGCTTACCTTCCTTGGAGCCAGTCCGATCAGCATTTGGCCCAGTGTTTGGAGTGTATTTTGTGTCTCTAGTGGCAGTGCTTTGTTTTGTCCAGTCAAAATTGTCTGTGTCATCTTGAGTGAAAAGGCAAATGTTACCATCCTCAAACCCGCAGTGGAACTCTCCTGCCAATGCAGCAAATAAGCAGAAATTTAGTGGCTGAGGTTATTCTTCCTATGGTTGTTTGTCAAAGTACTTGTCAATTACAATAAACAAATTGTACAATGATGCTTATTAACAGCACTGGAAAATAGACATACATTTATTTACATCAGTTTCTAGTGTTTAGTGTTTTCTTTTGCAGTAACCTTAATGAAAAAGAAATCATGGTCATTAATCTGTGTGGTGCTACTTAAAATTATAATCAAATCTATTGTATAACTCTTCCTCACATATTCAGATGTATACAATTGCCCTTAGAGACTCTGTCTCTTCCTACCCATCTAGCATTTCTAAAAAAATGAGAAGAAAAGGCAGCACCTCCTTAAAACATGAACTGTGGGAAATAAAAGTGAGAAGTGGGTGATTTTGGTTTAGGGATAAGAACATTAGAGAAAAGAGGACAGCAACTTTTCAAAATGAAAACATTATCTCCAAATGACATCTCCTAAACTATTCCTGGTTTTCAACAGAGGTGGGAAAGCAAGTCATGGCTAAAATGAGAGTAAAGGAGCTTTAGGGTAGACATGAGGAAAATCTCTAAAAATCAGGGCAGTGAAGCACATGAATGAATTGCTCAGAAAGAGCACTGAGCCCCAGTCACTGGATTATAATAACCAAATAACTGGGAGGAAGGTTTAGGTCTATCTGAACCTATCTGGTCAGGACAGGACAGGTGACTGTGTAAGTCTTGAAGACATCTCCTAGACTTCCACCAAGATATCTGTTATGTAGTTGAGGTCAGTGGTAAAAGCTTGGGTCTAAAGAATAAAAATGCCAAGAACCCCAAGATCCTCTCCTTTGTGAAACAGAGGTCTGTGAGACACACCAGTCCAGAGATCCTACCCTCTGGGTTATAATGGGATGAGAAAGTCCTACTGCCAGAGATTTAGGAACCAAAATAAATCAAAACTTCAAGGTTCGGTTTTCATCAGAACAGAATACGGCTTCATGTAGTAAAGTGTGCAAAAGCTTAATTTTATGCACACCATCAGTTCCTGCTGAGTTTACTCTTCCAGCAAAGTCAATTGATTTATCTGAGAAAACAAGCAAATCTCTCGTCTCTAGGGAGAATGCAGCTCTCTGCATACTGTGTCAGCTACAGCCTTCTTTATAGGGGTGCAATTTATATTCATTGTTATGAGGAACAGCAGGCATCATGGCTAAATTGAGAAGGTATATAAACGCTTGCAGTTTTGAGGGTTTGGTGAACTATAAATCCATTTAAGCCATTGGAGCTGCACTGTAAATCAGTGAAAACAGAGGGACCTGGAGCTTAGCTTGGATATGTACTGCTTAGCAAGGATGCTGGTCTGAAGCTTATTTAAAATCAGGTAATACTGCAGACTCAAAAAGCAGGCTTGAAAAATTCATTCCAAACCACAAGGTGCAGTAGGAGTGATTTCCAAGTCTTCCTCATTCTGCTTCTGCCTGTTCGAAGAACAACACAAACAACCCTCTCCACAACAGTCAGCATAAAACACCATTCTATAAAGCCCATTTAACACAAAACTGCAATCCACAGAAACTTCCTTGGCTATTAGCACCTCAGGCAAATTGACCTGTTTTCTCAGTAAATCCATCAACTTTATTAGATCCTCCAGGAGAATTCATTTCCATAAGCACAGTTCCTTAACTGGCAAACATAACTGACAACCAAAGGCATGATGGGATGCCAATTTCAGGACCCTGCACTTTGGTTTGGTTCTGGAAGCAAGGTCTTCTGAATCCTGGATTTTGAATGATGAAAAATTGGCAATATAGACAATCATTCAGTGTGTAAGCACCATCACCTGCACTGCAGAGACGAAATGCAAGTAGAGGCCTGACTGTGGTTCTTCCTGAGAGACAAGCAAATCAAAAGACAAGGCCATAAGGAATACACATGGGCAGATTACATCCAAAATGCTTCGAGAGAGAAGCAAGTGAATAGATGCAGACTGACATCTCCGTCTCTATCCCAAAGACCAGGAAGGGAATGCAAAGACCCAGACAAAGCCCTTGAAAGATACAAGAACTCAAATGAAGTACTCTGAACAAAATTCCAGCTGTGCCTCTCATCTCCAAGAATACCTTTTACATGACTTGAGCTCTAAATTCACTTAGTTTACACTGTATTTTGTGTATCTGGCTTCCACCTCCACTTATGCAAGTCCTTCCTATAAGCAAAAATGGTGCAGCTTTTACACAGTGTGATCAAATTAACGGACAAACCAGTAACTTAAGAAGAAAAGTTCTGACTACCAGACCCAGTCCTGCATCAAAGTGAACTAACACAAAGCATTTTCAGCCATTCAGCAATTTCTAACACTGCCCCTCCAGTACCTTAAACACTGCATTTGCATGTCACACCATGCCCTCAGAGCTTCATTGAGAAATTCCACATCAGCAGAACAAAAGTTTTCTTCAAGTAAAAAAAAAAAAAAAGAAAAAAATAATTCAGGCTAGATGAAAGAAAGCAAAGTAAAAGTTTGTCATTTATTAAATAGGAAAACGCTGGCATCGTATAGGACTTCTCTATTTGTTATACATTGGAAAAGGTTAGTGTTAAATATTTTTGGCACTGAACACTTCTTAAAAAATGGCAGAAGCATAAAAATCAGAAATAGCTTCCCAGGATTAGCTCAGTACATTTCTTATGCAAGAAGTAGGAGAATTTAAATAGATCTGGATGGCCTTGACCTGTTTGGAAATGGAGCACACTGAGTGCAGGAGGCACAGCCAGCCCTTGCCCAAGCACACATGGGTGCTGCAGCTTGTGATATCGCTCAGACCACTACGGTTTGTTGAAAACACTAATAATGGTGCTAATTAATATTGAAGACAGTGGTCAATTTTTATTAAAACAGATGCCAGCTGTGGAGGTAGATTCAAGTTATTAATAATTTCTTTGTCCCAATTAGGGCAAAATCTGAAACTATTCTCAAGGTGAAACACTCTTCATTGTAGTATGAATTTTTTCCATCTATTTCCATAAAGTTCAAATTGAATAAAACTCACATCTAATTTCTTCTGTTATTCAGGTGTAACATCTACTTGCACTAACTTCTATGAGATCCCTATGGTTTACATTAAATGTAAATGTATGTATTATATGTTACAAAACAAAATGTAGATCTGAGGCTACATCTCAGCGTTTAAGTCATTTGATGCTACTTGCTTAAGTATTGTAGAAATTTCACAAAAAGGAAGGATTTATGCAATATGTGATTATTCCAGAATTGAGGTAGGAAGAATGAGATTTCAGTTTGCAGTTGTTCCCAGTTGAAAACAGATCTTCATTCACAAAGGTGTAAATAAAATCAAAACTGAACCCAACAGGTTCGAAAAAAACCACTAGAACTTCTGTAGAAAGCACAGACAATGAGGAGATTGAATTTGTTATGGGAAACAGAATTTATCTTCTTCAGCTTACAGGTTTGAACCCATTTGCAGATCAAGATTTCTTCCCTGTCAACGGATTTCACTCAAAGAATTGTTGGGGGAAAAAAGCAAAACAAAATTTTACCATCTCTTTTGTCATCTGAAAGAAGTTATACTGGGCACCCTATAGTTCTGATGGGCAAGCTTCCCACCACCACCAGTGCGGAGAGAGTCAGACAGATAGAACACATATGAAGGAAACAGTGGACAGGTTCGTGGAGATGCCCTCCCTCACTGATCCCTAACACACTCCCTATTGCAAGGGCCATTTGGATGCCACCTGCACTCTACCATGTGCCTAGTAGAGCTACAGAGACATTTTGAAAATGAGACAGTTTCAGATCTTAAAATCATAGATGGCTACACTGTGAAGCACTTGGGATTGCAATGCATTTTATTCTTAATATCACAGAGTATATATTTAATATATTAATTAGCCAGGGTCTCATGTACTGTTCATTTAAATCAATGGGAGTGGTTCCTTCAGCTCCTGCGAGCTTTGAACTAACTTCTGATTAATTATTAATGCATTGTACAAGATCTTCCGCAAATAAATTTAAGATTTACAGAAAGGCTTAGCCATCATGTGTGACAGTTGGAGAAAGAGGCTGCTGGTACAGCCCAGCACTGGTTTTCTGCCTGATTATGGCTGTGTGACATCAACAATAATGGCAGACTGAATCCCATTCCCTGCACAGGAATATTTTTAGCATGCATTATTAAAAGCAAGAGGAATGTCAGAATATGTTGTGACAGAAAAACAAGCATTCGCTGTGGTGTGAAAGAAAAAGATGAAGTAGATAGATGTGGGGACTGTTAGGAATATGGTGGTTTTCCTGGGACATGACAAAGGTAGGATCCAGCCTCCTGTTTGTGAAATTTGTGGTAATTTGGTGCCCATGGAAAAGTGTTAGAACAAAACCGTTAAAGAAGTCACTTCTGCCCTGCAATATAGCATCACAGACCTATAGAATGGTTTGGGTTGAAAGGGACCTTAAACATCATCTAGTTCCAACCCTCCCCTGCCATGTGCAGGGACACCTTCCACTAGACCAGGTTGCTCCAAGCCCCGTCCAGCCTGGCCTTGAACACTGCCAGGGATGGGGCAGCCACAGGTTCTCTAGGCAACCTGTGCCAGTGCCTCACCACCCTCATAGTGAAGAATTTCTTGCTAGTATCTAATCTAAATCTACCCTCTCCTACATCTACTCACATCCCTGTGCCTCAGCATCAGCACATTAGCGAAAACAGTCTGTTTGCAATTTCAATCATGCCTGTGGAGCTGCCTCCTGTGAATTTGTCTGAACACTTTCACACCCAAGTTACACTTCTGGTCTCCACATTTCTCTGTGCAAATAAGGTCCATGATTCCCACATGCACAGCATGAAAAAAGTCTTCTTTTTGTTTTAAAGCTGCAGATGAGCTTCTGACTACCCTCTGAAGCAGCATAATAACTTAAGAACTGCAAATGTAATTCTTATGCAAAAATAAATGAAGTTAGAAAATTTCATAAACTGACATTTCCTTCAAGATTTCTACCATACCTGTTGAGGTGCAGACACAGTTCCTACACAATAGGTCTTTCAGGCATTTAGCTACTCCCATGACTAAACCATGGCATCACCTGTACATACTGAGCTGCAATGCCCACAAATGGAGGTTACTTTTAGAACGTTAGTATTTTCCTTTATAGAATCATAGAATCACAGGATGGTTTAGATTGGAAGGGACCTTAAAAGCTCATCTAGTTCCAACCCCCTGCCATGAGCAGGGATACCTCTTCCACTAGACCAGGTTGCCCAAAACCCCGTCCAACCCGGCCTTGAACACTGCCAGGGATGGGGCAGCCACAACTTCTCTGGGAAACCTGTTCCAATGTCTCACTACCCTCAGATTTTTTTCCTAATATCTCATCTAAACCTCCCCTCTTTCAGCTTAAAACAATTCCCCCTTATCCTGTCACTATTGGTCCTTGTCAAAAGTTCCTCTCCAACTTTCTTGTTGGCACCTTTAGTTATTAGAAGGCTGCTCTAAGCTGTCCCCGGAGCCTTCCCTTCTCTAGGCTGAACTGTTTAGATGAACTGTTTGAGGCGGTGAGAAAGAATGATGAGCTGGAGCTATACATTTTTCCATCCTTCATCTATTCCTTCTTTAGCACCTTGGAAGAACAAGATAAAAGACACCTTCAACCACCAGCCCAGCTTACACACAAAACCTAAGGTGGTCTCTGCAATTTAGGGGCTGTGACTGAAAGTAAAATACTTGTAATTTATTTTTTAACTGTGAGGAACAACGGATACAAGGACAGTTCTTCATACACATAAAAACTAAAAAGATAAATACTTACGTAAATGTGGATTTACTGGAGCTGGAAGACAGAGCAAAAATAAAATTAGCACAAAGAAGAAATTCTAACATCAATATTTAGATTATCCTAAATTTCCCATTTTTCCCTCCACTTTATGACCTTCATCATAGCTCCTACAATGAGACAGACAGCAAAAATGGAAAGTTCCTTTCTGAGCAAATTTTGTGGCTCCATGTCAACCCAAAGCAAAAGTTTTAGTGAGAAACGCTAGCCTCTCCCATCCATGATGTGTATACTCCATCACTAGTACCTGCAGCTTAGGGAACAAGATGCTGGAATTAAGCATCAAACCTTGATTACTGGTGCAGATATTGTAATGATGGGGATGACTGGGTGGCAAAACTCCAGGGTAATGCCTTTGTACAGGAATCCAACAAAAACTACAAAAGTGATGAATTCACCATAAGCAGAGGTCTGCATTGGACCTTGCTCGGCATTTAAAATTTCATTTTAGTGTTGCTCCAGAATACTTAACATAATGAATTACCCTTCTACTCAATAAATAGTACTGTTCTTCAGTTTAAGATGTCTGTGTACACACAAGTCTTAAGAAACAGACAGCACTTGAATTCTTCTTAGAAATGCCAATTTTACTTTTAAATAGCAGAAAAAATAAGCACAGCAAGTTTGTGAGAAAAGGTTTGATATCACTAGACTGACAGACACAACCAAGGAAAAAACTGAGTCTTCTGGCACATAAACCCTTTTCTATGGAGGAGATATGTTAAAGAAATTTAAGACTATGACAAAGGAAGGTGAAGTGTGCTGTCCTAAAAACTGCCAGCAGTTCCATCACACCCCATGCTTGCCTGAGGACCCACTCACAAACTCCTTGACATCCATAATTCCTTAATACTGCAGTTCATCTACTTAATACCTCAATAGGCTGAAACAGAATGGAAGTCAAACCTCCACAGTGCCTACAGATACCTTAACCATGGGAATGACAACCCAGGTTTAGGTCCAGAGTAACCTGTACAATGCTAAAAGCTGAAAATTGGGTTTGAATAAGAAAATCAGTCTGCAGTTCTGTGCTGCCTGTTTGCAGAAGGGTAAATTTGGAGGATGGATGACTTAGGAAGTGGACCTTCTGCTATAAGCCCTGATGTATGTGAGAAACAGAAAGATGCTAAGCTCACAGATGGAACTGAATGTTATTAATAGAAAATTGGAAATAAAATTTTATCTCCAAATAATGGGTTCATCTGGCAACATCAGATATCAGTATGAATGGTGCTCCATGTTTTCTTGCTGCCCTTCTCATACCATATTACTAGACATAAACTCTTGGTTCGTCACCCCAGTCACGGATTCTGCATAGCTTTAGATTTCTTCTGAAGTTTTCAAAACAGCACTAAATTAACAACTCTGCTGCTTTATCTCCCTTTCCCTGAAACAAATGAGCAGTGATTTGCCCCAGTGCAATCTTAAAAAACTTAGTCATTATGTTATATTAGATAACTTTTACCAACAAATTACCTTTCATTCTCCAAGAAACATTCATTTTGTGAAATCCTTGAGTGATTGAACTTGAATTAGCTGAAATTGCTGGGAACTGCATTTACTGATGCTTGATTTGTAGCTAAACATACATGTTTTTATGGAAACTATTATCAGTGTGTAACCTTGAGTCATACTATTCAGATTGTTCACAGCAGAGCAAAAAAGGTTTCTTGGCAGCCAAGCTTCAGTTCACACTGATTGACAACAGCAGAAAACTAAATTGAAGCAGTTTGGCTGAAGTTATCTAACATTGTAAATAAAGAAAAATACTCCACTACAACCAAATAAAAAACCAGAAAGCCCACTCCTCTAAGTAATACAGCACGCTGCTATAAGACAATGTGAACGGCTTTAGCTCTCACTGCAGAAAGGCAAGGCTGCTGTGTGCATGACACACAGGTAGCAAGTTACATTAGCCATAAAAGGAAATTAGTGGATGATTGAGGGAGTAAATTCCCACAGCTGACTTCGAAATGTCTGGAAAACCTGTGCACCTCAGAGGGTTATTGCTGCTCTGCACAGCTGACCCTGGTTCGTGCTGGGAGGAAGGTTTTGCTGGCGGAGAATCTCAGGAGAACAAAATGTCATGAAATGTTTGAGCTTGGTTAGAACCAAGACGGATGATCCCTTAATCTTCCTGCTGTTCCTCCAGCAAGCAGAGAATCAAAACTGCTGGAATTTCAGTTTGTTCGATAATTTTACTTTTCAGTGGTCTGTATTTGTGCAGGTCACAACAGAAAAATGTGGGCTGAGTGGCTTTTCTTAATGCATGCCTTTCTGTTCCGTGCAACGGCATATATGCCAAGACAAATTTCCCACAGCTCCTTCCCAATACAAATACTTGCTCAGCTTAAAAGTGAAGGGGTCTTCAGAGTCTGCAACATTAGGTCCCTCCTTTAAAAAAATTAGTTGCAAACCAAGCTTTCCTAGTTATGGAGAACATAGAGGTAAGTAGAAGCATGCTAGATGTTTAACTGCTATGTTTTATACCACTGAAAACTGGTTACTTGTGGTAATTACAACCAGCATCTAAAAGATTTAACCAAGATCAAGAGTCCGTACCTCTAAACACTTGGTTTGCACAGGAAAAGCAATCTTCACTGTAAATACTGGTACTTTACAGGGACAAGGCTTTCTTCCTTCCTGCCCATGGCAGGGGTGTTGGAACTTGATGATCTTAAGGTCCTTTCCAACCCTAAATATTCTATTCTATGATTCTACGATTCCTTCCATAATAGCAATTATCCTAACTTACTGTTTGTAACACTGGATAATACTGGAAATGTATGCTGGTGCAAACTTATAAATCCTATAATTTATGCCCTATTTGGTACTAATTTTATTTTTCAGGAAATTGTTCTAGAAATACAGTAATAACAGGAATAATAGCAATAACTAATTACCACCATTCTGTTTGCTTTCATACAGAATCTGTGGAGTGTCTAAGCCTCATATGAAAATATGCAAGCTGGACTACAAAGTGACTGGCCACCATCATCTATCTCCTGCTGCTGCAGTGCTGACTACATACCAACAGTAGTAACAGGTTGTTGGCTTTTTCCGTAGAAGGGAGCTAAACTCACTTCTTTAATCACCAGTTTACTTTAAAAATATTTAAACATAAGTGTGTATCTGAACCAGCGAGTTTTGAAGTTTTAATTGGAGTATTCAGGCGACTTCACAGCCAGTTTGTCTCAAATAGACACAGATTTATGTATAGTGATGCCACACTGACACAGATTTATGTATAGTGATGGAGATAATATTTAAAATGTTATTATGTGACATATCTGCTGTTACTATGAGACATCTCTGTTTGTATCAGCCTACAAAACATTCATTACTGCTACTTAAATTATCCTGTTTGTATTTACTCGGCAGACTGTGTTCACTAGCAGAGTAACACATGCATCAACCAAAGAATTTGTCAAGCGATGTTTGGCTGTAATTATCAATGTCGCTCCTACTGTGATGATTGCTCTTTTCTCCCGTACTTTCAGCATTCAGATGAGAAAATAATTCATGACAGGCGAGGGATTTCCTTATGAAATGCTTCTGCCATAGGTAAATTTTTAATATATGGGATTGGATACTGTGGTGTTTTTATTTTGTACTTACAGCTTCCACTTGGGATGGAAGGATATACTGTAAAGAGCTCACCACTGAGGTTTTCCTGCTTTAATAGTCTCCTTATTTTGGACATTCAGATGGCTACCAGCAGGTTAGCACACTGGAAGCTGTTTTTTTCATATATTAGCATTTCCATGTTAATCTCCAGTTGTGGGGGTTAATATAGAAGGTGATGTCCTCTGCATCACGTACAAAGGAGTGCAATCCAATAAAAATGACTTGACATGTCAAATTAATGTGGCTTAGCTTTAGCAATCTGGAAGTTAGACCCAGACACATCATCAAAGGGTGTCATTGGAGTGTCTCTGAAGTCACAGGAGAGATATGGACATCTCCAGACAGTTATTAATCCCCTGGAAGAAATCAGGAGAAACCTTCTCCTCTCTAATAAAATCGCAAAAGCAACCAATACACTAGAAATGTCCTGTTGATGCTTGCACATTATATAACTATATTCTAGAGAAATCAGTTCTGTGGAGTACCCAAGATCGTCCTACTACAGAAGACATAGCCTATCTATTCTCTGTGAAAGTTAATGTATTCCCTAGAGGTAAAAGAGACTGCTACCATTTTTAGCAATTCTAAAATGTGTCCAATCGTCTTTTCACACTGGCTGCATTTCTTTAAAAATTGGGGTGAAATCCTATCAGCCTGCTTAAACTTTTAAAAAATAAGGCAAAAAATGTTTACAATGGAAATCCTCACCAGTATACATTGGTGCATTTCAAACCTAAGAAAAAATATGTTTTAAGGGTGACTGAACACCAAACAGTCCTTCAAAAAGAGTATTCCTGAAGTGGTGGCATAAGAAGGGCTGATGCTGCTAGAGGCCAGCATGCTTCTGGAGTACTGCTCAAAACTAAACACACAAAGCTGCGCACACACACAAAATCCCGCTGAAAATATGAAACACAGCTACAGAATGGTTTTGTTTGAAAGGGACCTTAAAGATCATCCAGTTCCATCCTCTGTGCCAGGGGCAGGGACACCTTCTACTAGACCAGGTTGCTCAAAGCCCTGTCCAACCTGGCCTTGAACACTGCCAGGGATGGGGCAGCCACAGCTTCTCTGGGC
>JANHGB010030430.1:0-13434 GCA_026283785.1 Coracopsis vasa
TGAACACTGCCAGGGATGGAGCATTTACCACTTCTTTGGGCAACCCATTCCAGTGCCTCACCACCCTCACAGTAAAGGACTTCTTCCTTACATCTAACCTGAACTTTGCCTGTTGAAGTTTAAACCCATTACTCCTTGTCCTGTCACTGCAGTCCCTGATGAAGAGTACGCTCTCCAGCATCCTTTAGGCCCCCTTCAGATATCGTCTGGCAAAACAAAGATTTATCACTTTCGATTGTCCACAAGAGTGAACTAAAACATCCAAAGCTATAAGGCTACACTTTCTGTATAGACAATGAGGTGATACAGGTTTGTATCAGCACCTGAGTTGCATCTCAAATTTGCCCCATTATGTCTGTAGCAAAAATATTTTTCAAATATATTTTCCCTCTTTATTTTTATTTTTCATACCCTCCTGTTCCACTCCCTCTCCTCCCCAAGGTCCTTTGATTAAATATTAAGTAGTTCTTTAGAAAGGCATAGTCAATTTTAATTAGTTTAAGAAAGATTGTGATAATTCTGGGATTTCATTTATTACCCAGAGACTCAATTTTTGTGGTGTATCTAGAAGATGAACTTTAGAATTGTGAAGAAAAAAAGATTTCCTTAAAGGCAGTTGCACTTTTCTTTATTTTTCAAATAATTTAATTTTCTTAATAGAATCAAAACTGCCTTTGAATGAAGGTTACCAAACAAAATGAGGTGCCTTCTTTCACTTGTAGTCTTTTCCTATTTGTGAGGTTTCCAGTTAATACCATTTTGGGGGGGTTGTTTTTTTTCTCTTCCAGATTGGGGATGCTCTTATTGAAATTGCCAGCAATATAATGTTGGTCGATGACCATGTGTTGTGGATAGCTCAAAAGGAAGACAAAGCCTGCACCAGGATTGTACGATGTGTGGAACACATCGCAAGCCAAATACTGACCAGCAATATTCAAGTTATATCAAAGGTATTTAAAAAATTGCAAAGCTTTTTTTGTCAGAGTTGATTTTTAAAATATAATTTTTCTTTATAATTTTTACAGCAAACTGATATATAGAGAAGTGAGAAATGAGATTCTGTAAGCCAGATACACAACATAGCCAATTTATATAAATATACTTGTATTCTGTGATTATTTGTTTTCTTCTTCTGGATTCTATTTGGAAGACCAAAGTATTTTTTGAGTATCATTGATGGTATTAAAAAGTGACTTTGATTTATTGCAGTGATTCTTACAAAAGACTGTTCACAACGTTATCTTTCTAGTGTTCTTACTATTCACTCAGTTCTGTTGTTCTTGCCACTATAGTATATGGGTTTATTTTGAAAGGTGCAAGTTGACTTGAACTTTTAATAAGAGAAAAGACAACATGCTCCCTTGTTGCTTTGAGATTTTTAATATGCCTTTCAGAGAGGATTCTAAGCCATACTTTCTTAAAGGGTTTAGAAAACTATCACAAAAGATATATCTTGTCATAAGGATTACTAATTTGTAGTCAGTTTTAATTTTTTAGAAGTAAACTGTAGCAGTATGAAATTTTTGGTTTTATTTCTTGTCCTCCACCTACATAAATTTGTCACTTAGATACTCAGGTGTTGTCATTTGGACATTGAGAAACTCTTTTTTTGCCAGATTCAATGTATCAGTAGCAGAAATGCATCTAAATCAGAAGCTTGAAACTCATCCTTTTAGAATTTTAGATAAATCTGTTAAAGCCTTATCACTCCTTGGATTGATTTCCTTGCTTGCTTGCTTTTAAATAGCCTTTTCTTATTTTCTCAGTTGTTCACTGTATTTACATGAATACACTAATGTGCGTAATGGCCTTAATTCCTTCACTGTATATTGTTTGAAAAGCAGTCTTTCAACCTAAGACAGAAATATATTGGGCTGTTCTCTAAAGGAAGTTTTTTTTTATTTAATTGCCATTTACATAAAATAATCAAATAGATAAAAATACTTATTTTTATTAAATACATAGAGACAATAATGTGCCTTATAGAAACATTTTGCAGTCTGACAGCTAGGAAGGCTCTGTTGCTTTGTACTTCAATTTCTTCTAGATTCTATGATTCTTTTAAATCTTGAGTGCCAAAGGTCTTTTCTTTCTTCTTGTCACTGTTTCAGGAAGCTGTTGACATTACTGTAAACAGTAATTCTGTGTATTCAAATGTGGATTTGTGTCACTAACCTTTTTGCCATGCTTTACCTTTTTGCTTCTTATAGCTTTCTGTAGGAGAATTAGTTTACTGTTGACTGCAATTTGTAAATAAACAAAGCTGTGGAGTTTTTCTGGTGTCATCTCATGAGATACCAAACACTTCTGTTCCTTTGGGATGCTAGCCAGCAAACTGTCTCCCAGAAACTGCATTTGCTTTCTTTATTTTAAACAACAACAAATAAAAACTCTGAAGCTTGGGTAGCCACTAGCTTATAATACAGTTCCAGAAAAAAACTGAACCTCTGTAAGCTGTGTGGGTTGTATAACATGCAAACTGTTCCCTGTACATTGAAAAGCTACTTGGGAGCCATAACTGCTGCTCCTACATCAGTTTTGAAAAACAAAAATGTTCATCTAATTCCATGAGGTTGCTGCATGACTAATTTCAAGGTCAGAAAAACATCAGGATGGATACCTTTGTTTAGATCTTCTAAAGTCTCCCTTGCTCTCAAACAGCATACAAAACACACTGCAGGAAGAACAGCCAGTAGCAACTTTCAAATACTAGATAATTTCATATAGTTTTATATATCATATGATATATTTAAAGTTTAATAATCATATTACAGTGCAGCAAAGAAGATGTTATTCCTCTGTATGGAATGTAAAATCTTAGAGAAGACATGCAGGCACAAAGTTCTTGTCAGGATGCCGCAGGGGCTGGGGCTCCCCAGCCAGGATCTGACCCACAGGGGCAGGCTGGGGGCAGTCACCAGCAGGTGTTCGCCAGGCCAGACCATGGCAAAGGGTCAGTGGTGACCCTGAGGCACCAGGGCTGGTGGCCAAGAGCCACCATGGAGGTCAGGTGAGGCCTTGGAGGGAACTCAGCTTGACATTGTGCCAGAGGGAAGTGGATGGGAGTCCCCTCAGAGGCCCTGGGTTCAGCCAAAGAGGCCAAGGGTGCCCTGGGCAACTGAGAACTCCCAGGGTGGATCTGTATGCCTCAGCACCCTCAGATTAATCTCGCTTCAGTATTGTTCTGCAGTGCTTCTTCACTTACGTTTTTATTTAATTTCTATGTATACGTGTCAGATGTGCAGTTTGAAAAGGAAAACTTCCTGCTGATGATAAAAGTTATCTCAGTGGTCCTGTCTCAGGCATATGCAATAGTTTTAAAATCCACCCCTGAAGAGTTTTTATTTCATTCCTCTGCCAATTAGAATGTCAGAATATTTTAGGCTAATTGGAACATAGTTTTTTGTTTGTGCTCACGTTCTTCAGCACTACTCTGAGCTTGCCCAGGTAACAATCCCCTTTGGCCTTTCTGCTGAGTGATGCCTTTGACTATGGTTTAGGAAATGGAAATCAAATTATCATTTTCTGTATCTGTACTGCTTAGAGACAAGATTAGTTTGTGGCTTTTCATAACATTCACCTGACTGTGGCTTGTTACCATGGATAATTCTGCCCCAAGTTCATCTGTATCCATTTTGTAGCTCGTTTTACAACCTTACGTAATGAGCACTGGTTTACTTTGCATTTTGCCCATCTGTTTCTATGTGCTGAGGATTGCATGTTCACAGTGCTTGAACATTGTCCAGCCTTTACAGGAATTTGGGGAGTGCAAAATCCCAAGTCTTTGAAGAATTTAGTATTTAGAATTTAAAAAATAAGACTCACTGTTGTGAAATCACTTCAGTCCTCATTACAACATTATCGAGTAAACATCTTACTCACCATCACCTCACAAATGTGAAATAGGAAACTAGTATTATGCCCATTCTATAGCAGGAAACATGAAGCCATGCACAAATGGCTTTTCCCTATGTTAAAGAACACCTGTAACCACACAGGAGTTTTAACTGAGTAATGTGGCTTTATTCCTGTGATACAGGTAATAGTATTTTGCAAGCAGTACATTTTTTAACTCCTTGAGAGGCTATCTACAACAGATAAACCAAGTTTCACATATTAGGACTTTTCAATAAACAGCCACTGGATTTTTAATGCAAAAATTTTTTGATTCTTAATGATCTTTGACATTTTTATTCAAGTGTATAAAAAATAATCACCTCCAGGCAAGGACAGAAGAGGTAGAAATTTAATCTTAAAAAGGAATGGTCTGTGAATTGAAAAACAACTAAAAAGAATCTTTAGGCTACTTCTATTTTAAAAGTAGTATGTATATTACTTTTATATAAAAAGTATAAAAAATATCCTGAAAGCTTCTGGATTTTTGTCTAATTTTGTCAAAAAGTAAAATTGCTTCAGTAGTTTCATTTTGGACATATGCAGAATCATCAGTGACTGAAGAAGGTGCATTTGAAAACCATTACATAAGTTCAAAAGAGGACCAGCAAGTGATGCACTGCGTTTCATGCTAAATCGAATTTGTACTGGTACCATGACTTCTACACAGTTAGACTAACCTCTATCCTGCCCTTCTGTTTTTTATGCAAAGCATTTTCTTTAGATTAATTTGTTAATATGAATGAATGTGATTTTCTTCAGTGAAGTCATTTCTTGTCAGCCAGATGCTCCAGATTCTGTAGGATTCACACCAGTTTTTACCAACTGGATTTAAGGTACTTGTGTATTGCTAGCTTGCATAACAGAAGCAAATTACAATAATATTAAACTACCACATTTGTACATTTAACCTTCTGATAAACCTGCTAGTTTGTGGCTTAACACCAGTGTCTCTACATTGCAATCAACGTGCAAAATACATACACTCACAGGTCACTAAACAATATATGCCTGGAAGCAGAAACTACAGTCCAGTCAGTGTGGTGCCAATCTAAGCTAGTCACCCTGATTATAATATGAGCTATATATCTCATGCACAGGACTGTGCTGAAATGAATATACTGGTTTAAGGATAGAGAGGCATATCTCTGCCCTGTGCTACAGTCTCCAGTTAGACGCATCACCTCACTAAAGGGTAGGCCAAATACCTATATTGTGCTCTTGTACTGAACCATGTAGTCATGTTCAGTATTCTAATTGAACAAAGCAATGACAAAAACCAGTTCATCCACCATATAGCTAAGCGTCTTTCTGTTTAATTTCTAGGGTACAAAGCACATCCTTGCTAATTTTTTAAATAATTCATGTAACTGCTAGTTCACATCATAACTGTATTGCTTTAAATCAGGATCGATTCCATTGAAGCTGATGACACATTTGCAGAACTGATATAATAGCTGACAAACATATGTTCCTAAAAAACATTCAAGCAAACCTACTATGTCATTGTAGAATTCTAGATCATTTTTTTAGATAAGTTCCATTTTCTTTTTTACCCTACAAATATGTATGGAAGTGCGTGCACTCACAATTAATGCATGTATAATAATGCAATTACGCTTGTTGACTTAGCAGCATATCTGCTTCCCAATGTTTTTACAGGTATCTTCTAATATTGCTCTGGAGGCCTTTATGATCAAACCATCTAGTTTCACAGGAATGACTTGCACTGCCTTCCAGAAAATATCTGCAAATTCTGACAAGTCAGTGGTGCATCATTTGGGAAGCTGGGAAGCAAATCACCATCCTGATCAACATTTGAATTTCAAGTGCAACACTGGCAATTTGAATAGTTCCTTGATGAATTCTTCTACCAGGGTAAGTCAGTACAATAGTGAATACAACTTAGCTATTTCAGTGTGATTTCATCAGAATACTGATTTGGAAAAAAAATATATTTTATGTGTTGTTAGCATTGTAAACTGATTAATAATTTCAGCATACAAGTGGCCTTAAACTGGTGTATTGGGTGTAGCATGTTTTGTTGTGCTAATGGATATTCCATTAACGTAATCAGGTGGAATGCAGGAATGCAGGATATAAACAGAAATGAGTCAATGTCTTGTTTTTTCTATTTTTTTATCTCTGGGTCCAATTCAGCAAACTTTTCTATGTGAAACCATACTTTTTAAAGTAATTTGGAAATATTTTAGTGAGGTATTCTCACGGGATTTGACACTGCAATTACCTGTACTTCCACAAAATAGTATTACATTCTCTAACTTCTGAACTTTATACGGAGGAAGAATGTTACATTGGAGTTTCTGAGCAGTAGCTGAAGAGAAGCAATAATAAATAAGCCTTTTAATAGAATGCACTGTTATTATCAAATAATGAAGTGGAACAATTAAATTTTGAACTAGCAGGAAATGAAATTTTGCATTTGGCTGAGCGTGTTATTAAATTTAAGTATTGCAGAGTTGAATTTTTATTATCCTTCAGCTGAATCTTGCTTTAATAGACTTATTTCTTGGAATACTTACTATGACAAAATGATACTTTTCTGGACAATATTAGTTGTTTACTGAATTTGAAAGTAGTTTAATTGAAGTTATTTTCTCTTTGGTGCATTTTAATCTTCTTTATGGACTATGAAGTCAGTGATAGGGTACTTTGTGCTCTCAGGATCTTCTGGTAAAAGGGAGTCATCTTAGTAAGGAAAGAATAGGTTAAATTTATTTCCTGCAATGGAGTTAATTTCTTCTGTGGACCCTGTTAATATGTCTATCTACAGAAAAGAGGAATTTGTCTCTGAAAAGAGTTTGAGATCCATAAGATGAAATCCAAATGTCAGATATCTAAAAGATACAAGATTTCAGCAGGAGGCAACCCTGGAACACTCTGCAATGTATGGAATAGTATTATCAATAGAAATATACATGGTATTGCATTAATTGGAAATTTTTCTTTATCATCTCTACCAATATGTTTGGTCTTACTCCAGAAACTTAGTACCAACATTTCTGGTAAATGAATCTCTTGAAAGTTTGATGGTCAAGCACTAATGTGTCCCTCTTCTTATTTGATGTCCCTTTCTAAAATGTTGGCAGAATGTCACAATACAAAGATCCCATTAAAATCTTTCCTAATGTGTTTTGAACCTAGCTGACTTTATACAACATACAGCAGGTAAACTCTACTGACTGCAAAAAGAAAGAAGCTAGGAGAAAGTATTCTTAGTACCATCCAAAGCAATTTTGAAGCATGCAGTATATATTGTGACAGAAATTACTTTATTAGGTGGATCAATAGTTACCACCTGTGTATGAATTTGTAAATATTATAACAGCACAATAACAGGAGATTATAGATTCAGCTAAGTGTTAGTTTCATGGCTTTAGGTTTTAACACTAAGGTCTACTCAGGTTTTAAATGATACCCGTGAATAAACAGACTAAATATATTCCTTGAATTTAATCCTAAACCCCAAGATGTTTCATTCATTGTTGTGAAATGAATGAAACTTTTAGGCTAAGCACTCCTTGAATTCATTCTGAAGTGAGTTGCATTTCTTCATTGTTAATAGAATGGTCTATAGAATCATAATGGATAACAGAAAATGGGATTATTTATCATCATCCACTAGCAAAATTATTTCTGAATTTGCTCAATGGAGGAAAACAGTAAACCTGACTGTGCTATGGAAAGTCAGGAAAACAAAGAATTTGCGATGGAGTTGGGGGTTGCTTGTTTTAGTTATCAATTTTTTGTCATTGTATTTTAAAGTAATGCTCGTTATTATGTCTGACCCTTTAGAACTTCATCTTAAATGATGAGATTATTCTTAGAATCTCCCTCAATTTAGCATAGGAGTAATCATAATTAAAAAAATCTGATTAAAATCAGTAAAGACAAATGGCAATTACAAATTTAATTTACTTCTAATAAAAATGTGAATTCTTTTCCTTAAAAAGCTCATCAAAAGAGAATGTTTATATATTTTTGTGCTAAATATCATAACCTTCTTCAAATGTATAATGTTGTAAATCATCTGCTCACTAAGCAGTTGTTTGTGCCATCTATCTGTCGCTAACCAATTGCATTATAAATTTAAAAAATGAATACTCGTGAAACAATTTATGGGCATTTGGTGGGAGAAGACTGAAATAGATGATCATAAACTATCTTAATAATACAATCAAAGCTTTTGTAGTTTATCCATAGTCATATTTCCTGGCAGTAGTAGGAAATCAATACAAATTTAGTCAGTGGCTGTCTGTACGTAATTTAACCTGATCTGGATTGTGGGACAGAGAGCCCCAAAAGGGGAAGAAATGTTAAAAATATAATAAATTAGTAAAAAAAAAAAAGTTAGAAATAACTGTTGAAAATTAAATAGTTTTAAAGTCTCTGAAAGAGATCCACCATTCAGAGAAGTTCAGGACATAACTGTTTAAAATATGCCTAAATCCACTTATGGTTCAAATACATAGTAGGCCTTTTATGGACTAACTTGCAGTGTTTCCAAATACCTTAAAGCAAAAAGAAAAATGAACACCCAATGCACATACTAGAGGGAACAGCGTCTGAACAAGAGTTATTTATACATGAATCAGAGGAAATTTTATACACAAATTTTTATCTTTAAATCTAATTCTGACTCTGTAGTCAGTAATCAATCTGAAAAGTCAAAAAGAATCACTTATCATTATTGCAGATCAGAAGTTTCTCCTGACTGGATTTAGACCCAGATGACTTCTTTAAGATCCCATTTCTGCTGTTAGTAGGGAGCTTTTGCTGCCTGACTGGACTGTAATGGGTGAAATAAAAATGGCTTAGATATATTTTCCTAGGTTTTCATGTAGTGGCTTGTATTTTGGTACAGTAGTTGTTTTCATATCTGTTTAGGTAGGCTTAAGGGCATTTTCCCAGCCTGGTACTCCAGACTGAGATCCTGCACAGAAATGCTCCCAAGGCACAATTCTGTCCCATGTCCTGGCTGTGGTCTTAAGGATACCACAATAATGACACACCAACAAGGCTACTCTAATGTTTGAACTTGCACACTCTGAGAATAGCATACGAGATTTTAGTACCATTCAGTATGAATCCAGTGTCTGGTTCCGCTTTGATATCACACCTGAAGCATACTTTGAACCTAATCTCTGCTCCAGCCTGATCCTGTAACCTATCTCCAGTGTGCAAAGGTAATCAGTTATACAATTAACCCTTTCTCTGACTCACTAAAATTGCTTCAATATAAAATGAATTTTTAAAACTCATGTACTATCAAAATCAAATGTGTAGTTTGTAAGAGACTGTAGATTCAGTATTCAGGCTTGGACTTTAAGGTAGGTATTTCATTAACATAATTTACAGTTTCAGCTTCATTGAAAACTCTTTTCAAATAAAAAGGTTTTTCCTCTCTTTAATTATTCTTCTGACACAGGAATGAATTGCCTAAATAAGTTTCAAAATTTCAGTCATCTGTATATTCACATGTAATCTCCGACTTCTGAAATTTTAATTCCTCTTAATATTCTCCATGTATTCCATTTCTCTTTACAATTGTATTTATTTACTATATGCTCTGAGTCAGACTGACCTTTTCATTTGTCAGGCTGTATTACAGGTGATGTCCATGTGATAAAATGTTAGAAGTTAAATTGGTACTGTAGTTGGTACAGACATGCTAACCACAAAAACAAATTCTAAAATGCTGTGGCAAAATCTTATGATTACTTGCTTATACCACTTTGAGACATTATACAATTTTAGAAACATTCTTGTCTCAGATACTTACTGGAAAATATACATGTAACATACATAATCACTGGAAAATCTTACATGTATGTAAGAAAAGGTTTCTTTCTTGCATAAAATAAATTTTGACTGTCCAACCATACAAATAATGTATAAATAACAGTAAATCCATATATAAAAGTTCAAAGGAGTACAGAAATTAATTTAATGCAAAGATTTCCACCAAGTGACAAGGCATTTGGGGAAGGATAAAGCACAGAATTAAAAAAACAGAGAGGAACTGTGAAGGAGAAAGTTTGAAGCTGCAGAAAATAGATCTCATAATGAAAGTGCCCTTCCTACAATCCACTCTATGTCAAATGTTCAGGACCTCTATAGATAATTAATTATATCCATTTGGAAGCTGCTTAGTAGAGTGTGCAATGATTAACTTTCTCATTAATGCAAAAGCTAATTCTTATAAAAATAATAATTACAATTTAAGCCAGAGTGTAAGAAGTACAGTTACCAAGCTGTAGGGTTCCAAAAATGATTTCCTACAGTACTTCTGTAAAACCATTTAGTTTTGACTAAGGTGTGAGCAATACTTTGTCCTCTGTCAGTGAAACAAAAGCAGCAACAGCATTTAAAACTTCTCTTCTAGCTCTTTAGATGATAGATTCTCATTAATAGAGACCTTTCCTTTTGCACTGGCAACTTGTAATGATATGTATATTCTAATCACCTGTGAATGTGGTTGTAAAAAGTACTTTTGTTTAAGCATGTGCTTATTGTTACTGATTCCATTGAGTTGCTTACCCATTTAAGATACATTTTTCCAAGTTCAGGGTGCATGTGTAGAGAATTTTTCAAGGCAGTAAGTGCAGCTAAGGAAATTTAGAATTCAAAGTAATGCTTAGAATTTGTAAACTCAGTTAAAATGTAATACAAAACAAAAAGACTTCCTGAAACTTGCACAGGACATGGCTATTTTTTTTTATTAATTTTTCTGGTCCAGTCTATTAGACTAACTGTTCCCCAGCCCAGATCTTCTTTCGTTCTCTTCTACATTAAAAAATTGCACAATTGTTTTTCAGTCTTTTGTTGAGAAGGTTTACATTGAAATTTTTCATAACCCCATACACTCTATTATCAAAATACCAGCAAACACATCCAACAAAATACTGCTATACTATAGTATGCCACAGTATATCACCAGGGTAATTTGGTATTTTATACTTTTGCATTTATTTATTTCTAGAGTGTAATAACTAGTAAGTTTATAAGCATCATAAATATAGCATGAATTATGTTGGCATCATCTTTTCCATCATGATTTCCTCTAATTTCCCAGCACACATTGCTTCTTAGAGAGTATTACAGCACATTTCTTATAATTTCTTTCTCTATGGGTAGGTTGTTGGTACTGTCACAAGAGGATTTCTTATGTGATGCAGGGATTTTAAAGTTTATTATATTTTTACGTGCTTCATCCCTTTATATTTATTCTATATGGTTTTTATCTTTAAAATACAGTTTTAAATTTTACCTGATAGTGGGTTTTATTGTGATTTAGAATCTATGCAGATATATAGTATCTGTTTATTCAATATTCTGAATAATCACTTTCATTATATTTTTTACATTTAAATTTTTTTTTTATATTCGTCATTCGTAGACATGACACGTAGGAGGTGTAGACAAGTAGCTGTTGATATCTCTACAACCATTGAGTCCTTGTTTTACAATGAAATTTAAATTAAGTAAAAGCATTTAGTACAAAGAAAAGATCTGAGAGGAATTTCCATTTATTTTGAATTACAGCAATGTGATATATAAACTAGTATTTTCTGTGCAGGCATTAATTTCCTCACAGGTGTGTTTATATTGTAGACTGGGTACTAGCTATGAAAAAGCTGAAATGTATGCTGTTGAGTTGATTAAATGAGTTTCATTTCAAAACCAAAGCTAGACAAGACAAACTGCCCCTCTCTTTCTTCTTCCAGAAAGCTCATATCACACATCTATATATTTATACTTCTTACTACTATTCCGTCTCAAACAGTATCTTTATATATTTATGCCTATGACAACTTTTAACATTTGTAGTTTGGTATTCTGTGTTAAATATACCTTCTTTCTCTGCATGGTCTTTTATAATGTGATGCCTTTCCTGCTCTTGCAGATCTTTCTCAGTATTGAGAAAATGAAACAGTGCCAAAATACCATTCATACTTGTGGGATAAGTGTCAATTATGCTACTTATGCAGAAGGGTTTATACAATTCTTATATTTGCTTAAGATGTGTTTTAACATCTAAACATTAATGTACATTCCTTTTTTTGAATGTAGGAAAAATGTATCACTTTTTTGTTTCATAGATGCTTAGAACAAAATTTCAAATGTGTAATTACAAGCTCATTTCACTTCTTTTTTTTATCATGCCCATTGCAACTTCTCTTTTAGCAGATAAGCTTATTCTGCAGAGAGTATCAGCCACTTGGAAGTGTTTTCTAAATTTCATTGTTTACGGTACTGACATTTCAGAGGCGTGTTTAAAGCTTAAAGTTACTTAACTGGCTCTCCTTTAATGCTATGTAATTTTGATATCTAACTTGTATGTATGAAGAGGTGAAAAGAAATCTGAATAGCTTGAAGAGAATAAATACAAGGACAAAAGGACTGTGAAAATCACCAACTTAAATTTGAGATAAAATTCTGTTATTTCAATTCACATTTGCTTTATTGTGAAGTAAGCATCTGTTCCTGGTCACACATGAATCATATTGATTTTATGTGTGTTGTCAGTATGTATCAGAGAGATACACTGTCACTCTCTTGTCCACAATGTTTCGATAAAAGACTGTTTTCTTTTGATTTTCTGCACCATTGCTTTTGTTACAGAAAAGTTCTCTTTGGGATTTCCCTAAGGGCTTTGTAAAATTAGTTTCCTTGTTATAAGTTATCAGACTCCTTTGTGCGCATTCTGCTGTTAAATAATAGTTTGTACACTAATTAAGATAAATGTCATAACAAAAACACATCGACTCGGTAACAGTTAATAGCACAGTACAATAGCTGTTAGAACATATTTTAACTTAACTTAATGGTGCAAAGGTAATAATGAACAAGTAGAATACTGAGTACTATTGAAATTCCCAGTTCTGCAGTGACATTTGAGGAATTGTACCTCAGCTCTAATTTTCTCACTATACAAATAATCAACTTTTTGCATTTTTTATAGAATTGTATGTAAGTTGAATATTTTCAACTACTATTTTCATAATTCTTTCTGATGTCTATTTTTACTGAGAAAGATTGATGTTTAACAGAGCATATGTCACTACCCAATAAATAATTGCGTTTTGTTTCTGAAACCATTTTCACTACATCATGGTTTAGCTAAGTTATTGTTACTTGGTTTTGCTGTTACAGAAGACATTTACAATTTCTAATTTTAGTAACTGTAGAAGTGTGTTTACAAGTTTTTCTTGGTTTTGTGATATTTTTTTTCCTTTGCTTCTGGGTATTTACTTATGTTGGACCACAGATTGGTGATGAGAAAGAGTTCACTAAACGGGATTGCTTTGATGATTAGCAAGTGATATGGCTGATACTTTTTTTCTGAATGTGGGTTCTACTCCTAGAAACTCTTAATTGTTTCCTGACTTCACAGTCTCGAGCTGTATGTGATAATCAGGGTGAAATGGCCAATGACACAGAGGTGAGTAATCTCCTTTTTGGAACAGTCAAAACCTGCATATGTCATAAAGGTGCTCACTGAAAGGTACAGTTTTC
>JANHGB010030436.1:0-18883 GCA_026283785.1 Coracopsis vasa
GAGCAAGTCTAGGTAGGTAAACTTAGCAGACCTGAGCTGTCTCTGCACACGGGTAGATCAAGTTTATTTTGACATTCTGCTCTTTTATAGGGATTTCTCTCCTGAGGCTCATTGGTGTGGCAGATAGAGAGGTATAGTGTGATGAGAGAGTGGCAGATTCTGTTCTGCTGCTAGCATGGAGAATAGCAGTTTGTCTTTTCTACCTGTTCATTACTGCTGATGTCCATGAAATTGGAGTTTCTGTTCTTGCTACTCAGGAAACTGATGCAGGCAAAGTTTAATTTGAATCCTGCCTTCACAGAGGCTTACACATGCTTAGGAAAATGAGTTCAAACACAGCACTGTCCTTAAATTTGAGCAAATGTGTTTCTTGACCATGCCTCTGTCAGTTATGGAGTGAGACAAAATGAGTGATAATCAGGGATAGAGTTAAAAAGTTAAAAAAGAATTTAACAGTTTGCCTGATCCTGTGTATGTCAAATTACTGTATACAGTCTGCCTATATGCGTAACTAGGTTTACACATAGATTTAGTGGCTTTCCACTTGCTTTGGAAGAGAAATTTTTGACATAACTTATTAAACTTCCCAAGCATGGACTAACTTATTTTTACAGAATTTACTTACCAAAATTGGTATTTGCTTTATGCCTTAGAAAAATGTTATATACTGCATTTAAAACCACACAAATACACCTCCCCCCTACCTCCCCCCAAAAAAATCCCCAACCAAACAAAATCAAATCTCGGTGAGATGCCACAGAGACAAGGCTGTTGTTCCCTGTAATAAGACGTGAATTATGTAAGTGCTCAGGTCCAGAAAAATGTGCATAGATGCAATGTAAATTCTGGTTTTACTTGAATGCCAATATAAAAATGTCTAAGATGTTTTCTTTACTGTTTTACAGCATTTATTTATCTCACTTTTTAGAATCCCTTTGTCTTGTAACATGTTTGTTATATATTTTCAGCCAACTGTATGGTGATCAAGCTAGATTTTTTGAGGCAGAGAAAGTGCCGAGAATCAAGCACAAAAAGAAGGGAACTGTGTCAATGGTGAACAATGGCAGTGATCAGCATGGATCACAGGTCAGCATGCAGTGTTGGAAAGCCTTGGTACACATCTGAGTAACTAAAATGAAAGTTCCTTGGTATGGTTATATAAATGTGCATTAATAATACAATATAAGTTTACAGTCTTAGTACTGGTATAAAACCATTTTTGAAAGTGTTTTGTTCCCTTTGCTATTCCCTGTTCATGTGCACAAATGTTTTGCTGTAGATATATTTAAAGCTCTAATGTGTTAGAATATTATTTCTAAATTATTATTTTAGATGCATTGTCACTTTGATACATAAAAAAATGCCTCACTTGTAATATCCATATGTTTTATTTTTAAAGAGAGGGGGGTTTTAGTAATTGAAGAGCAATTAAAAAGCCTATGGGTTTATTCCAGCTAGAGCTTGTAATGCGTGGAGTTTATTTTGCTGCTTCCCTGTATTGTATGTATAAAATTGTTTGGGTGGGGAATTTAGGAGAAAGGAGATGACATTTGTATTTATATGTAAGAATGCAGACTTCTAGCATATACACAGTCATATAGGAATGAATGCAGTTCCCAGAAGCATTATTGCAGCTTCTTCCTTGGGGAAGAAAAATTCCAGTAAAAAATTATGTGGAGTTGGCTCACAAATACAATGTAGCTTAATGTAGCCTATAACAAATACTAACAAGTCTTAACTGTATTGCAGAGAATGGGGAGTGAGATGTTACCAGTCAGATTGTAAAGCATGGATGTAGTGGTTATGTTCTGTTATTTGTGCATATCTGCTTCTTCCTCCTTTTTTCATTACTGAGTATCCTCCATCTTTAATTTGTTACCAAGTGTTCAGTTTGTATCAATTTTCATAGTTTCAGTTTTGCCCTAAAGCAAAACACCTGATTTGTGTTAGGATATGTTTCAGTGCCAGTTCAGGCTGATATAAGTCAATGCTCCTGTGTGTCCTAGTTCTTCTCTCAATGCCATTGCATCCTGGTTTGGGGGAAGAGATGGGTTGTGATACAAAGGAAGAAACAAAAAAAGTCTGGATAGAATTAGATGAATATAGAACTATGGAAGCTTTGCTAAAAGTGTGAAAATGCACCTGCTGAATGCAGTTTGATATACATGTGATTTGAGCTCAGCTCACTGCTGCCCAGAGGGTAGCATTGCTCTTTGTTTTCTCACAGCATCAGCTGTGATGCCTGTTACAAGTTTTCCTGATCCTGCTCAACAAATCTACCTGGCAGATAAGTACCCGCTCTTCCTCTGCTGATCTGGTTTTCTGCCAGGTTACTGAGTCAAACCAATTCAGGGTCCAATAAGCTGAAGGCTGGAGCTCTTGTGGAAGGAAACTTGTGTGGGAGAGCTGTTCTTCCTCAGGCTGTGGCTGCGAGCTGTAGGTTTTCTTCCATCAGCTCATGTTCTCAGAGCTAATGAAAGAAGACTAATCTTCTGCAAAGATCAGGAAGAAGGTTTTTTTTTCCCCACTGATTTCATTGACAGTTGTACCTCTCCTAAGGTAAAACTCAAACCTTGAATTTTTCTTACTTGTTTTATATCTTCTTTTGTAGTTTCTTATTACTACAGGGGAAAACCTGGATTACCTCGATGGTGTGCATACAGTGTTTGGAGAAGTGACAGAAGGCATGGATGTATTGAAGACAATTAATGAAACCTTTGTAGATAAGGATTTTATCCCATATCAAGATATCAGGTGTGACTGCTTGTAACTTCGCTTTTTGAGGAATACATTATCGTTAAACAAATTAATCTTTTTTTGAAACTAAATTAATATATAGTGATGTCAGGTGACCTATAGATGGTATCTTAAGTACTCTTTTATTGCAGTATTATTGGTAAAATAAGCATGTACTAAATTAAACAATTCTATAAGAAAATGTGCATCTGTGTTGCCTTTATAAAAGCATCAGTACTGGTACTAACAAGCATACAGTATGTTTGGCTGTTTGGGATATAACTGAGAATCAGTGGGACCAGTTTGTTCTTACTTGGGTAAAGAGAGTTTTATTTGCATGTGACTGATGCTGGTCTTGATTTTGTTTTCCATAAGGATAAACCATACAGTAATTTTAGATGATCCATTTGAAGATCCACCTGGCTTGTCTGTTCCTGATCGCTCACCAGAACCTACTAAGGAACAGCTGGATGTGAGTGTCTATGATAGCTTGTTGGGGGAAAGTGAGGTGTTGAATATGAGATGGAAGTATAAAAGAGTGTAGAATATCTAACTGAATATGATTGGGCCTGAAACACAACAATAACATCATCTCTCTCTATTTTTAATCTAAGTAGAAAAAACAGAATGAGAGCCCAGTTCTGCAGAGATGCAGTGTTTAAGCATTTTTCATATGTTGGGGGTGAGGGAGAAGGTCATCCAAGTAACACTTGGAAAGTAAGAAAGAATTTTTGGCCATGGCTTGGTATTAAATAGCTTTTTCCTTCATTTTGCAGAGTGGCAGAATAGGAGCAGATGAAGAAATTGATGACATGAAAGGACGGTCTGCAGAGGAAATAGAAGAAGTTCAGGCAGAAAAAGAAGCAAAAACTCGTGCCATTCTTCTGGAAATGGTGAACAACATCTTTCTACATTTACCTTTTAAATGTTATTCCTGTGTGTGGGCACGTTATATGAAGACTAGGAGAATGTGCACTATTTATCTTGAAATTGCTTATCTGGTTACAATGTCATGGCTTAGAATCTGTGCTGTTAAGTGTCTGTGGTACAGTGAAAAGGATTAAGCATGAGCACTGGAGGTGGTTTTCTGATAAAGTGGGTGATATTCTATTTTCAAAGCCAGGATTAAATGTGGGCCAGTGGAGGCTTTATAAAAACTTGCTAGAAATGCACCCAATTATAAAACCCCATAACATACATAGTATGCTGCTGAATATCTGTAATCCTGAAAAAAGTTTAGCATGTGTGAGAGAGAGCTGAACTCATTAGTGATAATCTCTTCCCAGTACATACAGTGGCATTGCGATTGCATTGTTAATGTAACAGCAGTCTTCCTTCTGTGGGACTACTTGAATTTAACATTGATTAACTTTATGTTTTTACTTAAAAATGATGTTTAGTAACTGCTGGTATTTGTAAACTCCATATAGTAACAAAACCTGTGAAGAGGCTTTGAAGTCTGTCTTTTTTTTTTTTTTTTTTTAAAGAAAAAAAGCACAGACCCTTTTGAAGGATGGGTGAATCCCTCACACTTCTTTACAACTACCAAATTCAAATTTAGAGTGAATAGTTTGTAGCAGAGGCTAATACCAAGGTCAGTCCAGATGTGGCCACATGTTGCAGAAGATCTGCTCTTGTCCTGTGGCGGCAGCAGTGGGGCTGATAAAGGTTTCATTTTGTGACAGGAACGTGTTTGAGATAATGCGAAAAGATGTGTTACTTGTGGCACTAAAATGTAGAGCTTTAGGCAGAAGTGATGAAATTCTTTTTCTGTATGGCACAGGTGGGAGACTTACCAGATGCAGAGATCAAGCCACCAGAAAATGTGCTGTTTGTTTGTAAACTGAATCCTGTGACCACAGATGAAGACTTAGAGATAATATTTTCACGATTTGGTCCCATTAAAAGGTAATTATTGTAGAATAAAAAGAAACCCTTCTGTATGGAAGCTGAAGTTGATTCCTGCCAGTCTGTTTACGCTTGGCTAATGTTAAGTAATGTTCTGCCGTCTCCAGAGACTTATGCTGTGACTGCATGTGTTTGGATAGAGACTACAACAACAGCAATGCAAAGTCAGATCTAGTAAGATGAGTATCCTGTCTTAGCAGTGGTTTTAAGTGAGAGCCTAGGGTAGCGTAGGAGCAAGGAAAGCGTATGATACTCTCCCCAGCCCCCCATCCTGTCCCTCTTTTCATCAGTTTTTATCTCAGATGCTACATGAGCTAGGTACAGTCTCTGGATTTTTATTTCCATTGGAGTATGTATGGTTTGGTTATCCCAACATTTCTGGCATCTGATACAGTTCTTGTTTAGATGTTCCTCATGCCTGCTGCCTTTTTCAGTTTTGAACTTGTAGCAGTTTCAGTTGATTCCTCCTGGTACTGGTATCAAAAGACATGATAGGCAGTGAAACTTGCTTTCCTACACCTCTCTATTCTATATGCTGAAGTAATCTTTTTTTCCTTGCTAAGAGTACTAGCCTAAATACTCATGCTTTGTACAGGCATTTTCTTGATCTTGTTTCCCTTTTCTCAGCTTTTTTCCGTTCTTCTGTTTTTGTCTCGAGAGGACCAGAATTGTTAAAGAAATTGCAGCTATACAGTGGCACACTGGTATTCTCTGCTTTGTTCTCAACTCCTTTTCTAGTTAATGAACAATTAGCTCATTTTGTTTTTAAAAGTACAAGTAGGATTTGTGGCCCCCTCCACACTCACCTAGTTGCATTTATCCGTGTTGAACACAATTTGCTATCTTGTTCTTCAGTTGGTCTCCTAGGAACTTTCTGCAATTTTTTCAGTTTTTGCCACCTTTAACAATTTAGTATCATCAGCAAACTCCACTGGTGACCTCTCTACTTTCTCAGTGAGAAATAACTGTTTACTCTTACCTGGGCTTTCACATGTTTATCAATGCAAAGATGTTTCTTCCACCATTGCTGCTTAGTTTTCCCAAAAGCCTTTGATGCAGGCGTTTGTTAGAATTTCCAGAGGTATTTCAAAAGACTGCATCAAACAGATCATCATCGTACATAAGCATATTGACTCTTTCAGAGAAATTCATTTAGATTTATTCAAATGGTCCTGAGTAGGTCCTGTTTATTCAAGTGCATGCTAACTCTGTTCTGCATTGAACTTCTACCAGTTTGTGCAGTACAAGCATATAGGCCTGTATTTTTTTTGTTACCATTTTGCATCTACTTGTGCAATACTTCAGGCTTATTATTTTTGTCCAGTTAACCATATGGTAAGAAGATGGCCACTAAAGAGGTGCTTGTTAAGAAGAGAAAGTTTGTCACAAGATGTCTGTTCAAACTTTCCTTAAAATGATTGAGAAAACAGAATGTGAAAGTTCTTGTCATGCATTAATACAAAATTAATGCAAAAAATAAAAAATGAACAGTAATGGTGGAAGATAGGTTTTGTTTCATTAATCAGAAATTCATCCTTAGTTCAACACCTCATGTTAATCACTTGTGAGGTAAGTGTAATAATTGCTCAAGTGATGTCACATGGATTTCTTTCTGTGCAGATACCCCCACATCAGTAGGGGGCTCAGAATCCAATGTTGTAATACCTTCAAGGGGTTTTGTGGTTGGTTTGGGTTTGTGTTAGGGTTTTTTGTGGATTTTTTTTGTCGTGGTGGTTTGGTTTTGGTTTTTGTTTTGTTTTGTTCGCTACTCTCCCTTTTAAGAAGTGCTTGCCTATCCTATGTGTTTTGCTCCAACAACATTGACATTTTAATTTCTTTTGCATTTTTCAGCTGTGAAGTGATTAGAGACTGGAAAACTGGTGAATCTCTCTGTTATGCTTTCATTGAGTTTGAAAAGGTATGTTTTTTCAGGTATACTATCTGTAGATTCTGCTTATAAAAGTTCAGTTTCAGTCAAGTGTGGGGTAGCTAATATTTTCTCATGCTGATCTAGTTATAGAAGTTGTAGGTCCTAAATGAGGCAAATATGTGAATCTTTCTCTATTCAACTGAGCAATACAAATGTGTTATTCTCAGGTTGTCTTGAAACCAGTTTGGGGGGAGCAGGTCCTTTTTTTCCCCAGAGCATATTGGAACTTTGAAGAGTTAAACTAGGGAATGCTAGGAGAAAAAGAAGGCATGCTGCATAAAGAGAGTGTATGGAACAAGGTAGATCAGCATGTACAGTAGTATCCTATATTGTGCTTGTAAATGATGCTTGCTCTATCAATATGCTGCTCTTACAGTGAGATTGATAATGAAAGTTCTCTTGGTGTTGCATAGCTTCTTGTTTTTATCTGCTAATCTCTGTGAGGAATACTAGAAAACACTGGAAAAGTGTTCTCACTTTTCTTTAGCCTACTTATATACTTAAAGTGAACCTTTTACTAGTTGTTCTCTCCTTGGTTTTCTGACTATATTACATGTGCCAAACGTGGATTGGCAAATTTTAAAAAAAGTGAGCTGAACTGAAGAATTGCAGTTTGAAATGACATTTGGACAAGGCATAACTGTTTCTTCTGAAATGGCACAGTGGAAGAACTGCTGTGCTTTTTAGAAAGAAATGTATGCCATTGAGCACTTGGATTTGTGTTTAAGCTCTTCAGTAAATATTCCTGTGAAATAATCATGACTCAAAGTTTTCTGGAAACATTAATATCAGGAGGAAGACTGTGAAAAAGCCTACTTCAAAATGGACAATGTGCTGATAGATGACAGACGAATACATGTGGATTTTAGCCAGTCTGTTGCAAAGATTAAGTGGAAGGGAAAAGGTAGGTACACTTGGGATTCTTTGGCCCTCATAACTTGATACGCCATGACTTCTAAACTCTTAAATATTACAGAAAAGTGAAGCAATTGTTGCAAGTTTAAATCCTCTCATCTTCGGGAATATAAATTTTCATGGTACTGAGATAAAGAGAGCAACAGAGTTGCTCGCTCTTCGCTTGTTCTGTAAGAAAGAGTAGAAGGGTTTACTACTGTTACATTAACATTGTATTGCCGTGGGTTACCTTTTTATCAGATGTATTTTTGCCACTAGATCATTTGTTCCTCTCAAGCTTTCAAAGGGATGTGTTTCGATATTACTTCCTAGCAAAATAATATGGCAGTATATTGTTATTTTCTAGTTTCTTTATTCACTGTATGATGCTTGAGTGTATACAAGAAAAAGGTCAGTAATCAGGTCAGGGATTTCCCCTGTAGGTCAAGTGTATTGCATAGCAGGCTGTATGTTATAATAACCCAATTTCAGATATTTGAGGATGTTCTGGGAGGAAAAAGATGGTGGGAGAGGTGGATACAATGGCTACTTGGCCCTTGGGAAGTAAGGAAAACACTGTTTTTGGAGAGATGACTGTGCACTGCAGTGATGAAGTTCTTGTGTGTCTTTGCCTAAAAATGCAGTCAGCCTTCAGTTGTTTGCATATGATTTGTCCAGCCTGGGGACTTGTCATGGGCACTGAGGTACTGGAACTTCTCTTGCACAGAGCTAAGATGACTTTAATCTATACCAGGCTCTACAGTGCGTCCTGTACTGACTACATGGAAAACTTTTCTACATCTGGGTAACATAGGTCTAAAATGCCCTAAATATTGGGAAGCTAAGTATATTGTCATCTTGCTGTGCCTATATGGTACTCCAAAAATGACCTAGGAGGAAGCATTGTCCTTCCGCCTGCAATAGCTATTTCTGACCTAGCCAGATAATATTGCAGTTTTAAGTATGACCGTGAGATGGCAGTACGTTGCTGTAGAATAGTTTATTAACGTGTGAGCTGGCAGTTTTCAAGTGAGTGAATAGAAAACGAAACCTGTTACGGCCCCTTTTAAATCAAGACATGACATTTTCTTTTTATTGTTTCCCATTTGAATTCTTATGCTGTAAGCCATCTGTGAGGTTTTCCTTTTTATGCAGCCCAGAGCAAAAAGTTACTTAATAGTGAGAACAGTCTGTGGGATTTCATGGTAACAGAATTTTAAGTAGTGTGACATCAAAATGCGACTAACCCAGTGCTGAGTCCTGCTTTGTGATCATGTTCATGTGTTGTCTCCACTGGTCATGAGTGAGAAGAAAGCATACATTGTTTAATGGGATCTGCAAGCAAGAGGAGGACAGAAAATAACAATGCGTCCTACTCTCTTCTACTCTGTTACCCAGATGCCAGTGTTGTTTCTGGAACTGTATGGTTATGAAGAGCCCTTAATTCATATGCAGAACCTAATGATAGGTATGGGTCTTGATTGTTGTTTTAGTTGGAGTGAATTGAATATACTTTCCTGTGGACAGGTGGGCAGTATACCAAGGATGATTTCAGAGAGTATGAAAAGGAACATGACAAACCTTCAAAACCTTCAAACCTTGCTCTGAAAGAGAAGGTAAAACCAAAGCAAGAGTATCCTTTTCTGGCCAAAGGTATTTTTTAGACTAAGTAGTTTATGAAAACAGCCTGGAAAAGACTTCTTAAAGCTTTCCAATTTGGTGTTTGAGATGGAATTAAGCATTTTGTGGTTTTCATTTGGTGACTTTGATGAATTCAGTCAAATCGGAATGTGCTGTTTCACTTCTTTCTTTGTGCAGGTAAATAATGTCCCCAGTCTATAGCCTATGGTGTGACATAGGCATAACAGAGTTCTAAGTAGTTTCAGAGGAGACTTGCAGCATCCAAAACGATACCACAGTAGTAACTAAAACATGCACTGACATTATAATTCGGTTGTGGTAAGCATGAGAGAAAAGAAGACAATAGCTCGTTTAGATATCCACAGCCAGAAGAGAAAGGAGAATTGGGATCTGACTGTGCTGCTTGACAGGACAGAATTCAGTCATTTTAGCACAACTGTATTTTTTGTCAGTGTGTACAGTCCTGTTCTGACTGAAAATACATGGCAAGTCTTGGTAAAACCTGGTCTGATAAACAGGGATTTGCTTGCTTCACGAGCTTTTATGTTCTGCTATTTATTGATGTTAAGTAACACATCTGTCCTTAACCAGCACGATCAGTGTCAAGTATGACCTTGTGCTGGATGAGGATATAGAAGAGTCTCAAACAAGTCAGTCGCACTCAGCTAAAAAACAAAAGAAGAAAAAGCACCACCACTCTGAAGATGAAGAGGAGGACAGGAGGACCAAAAAATCTAAGGTACTTACCTCTTCCCACATTAACTTTATATCTGTTTGTTGTTCTCTTAATAAGAGAAGCCAGGAAAAAAGTCTGATATTGAGCTGAGCACATGGCGTGCAAAGTCCCGAAAAATACACCAGTTGTAAACATGCAGAAGGCTGATGTTAATGTCTGATTATGAAAGAGGCTTTCCAGATCTTCCTGGACTTTTGAAGCTTTGGCGTGTCTGAAGGCTTTTAACCAAAACATCCTGAAGAGGCAATGTAGCCTGTCATAAAGTAGGAGCTCTATAGCACTTTGAACCTATTTGCATATTCCCAGTAGTTAATCATCTTTCACGACACAAACTGTTCCTCATTTTCTTGCCAGTGTGTGTTGGCTTTTTCCCACATGGAATCAGAAACACAATCTCTTTGCATTATCTTTTTTTGTTTTTCCTTAACTGTTTTGGAAGCATTTGTGTAAAATCTGTATGTGGGTTTGCTCACATCTGTACTGTGTGAACATGTGGTGCTACAGGACTAGGGCTGTGGAGGAGATCATCAGAAGACAGTAGTTCTGTCATTCACTGGTTCCACTGCAGCCTGTCAGGTCAGCATTCTCACATTCCTGTGAACTTAGGATATTCGAGATGTTGATGTTTCATGGAAACGATGTCTGCAGTGATGAAGTGGAGGGTTAACTCCCGCTAAAGAGTGAGCATTAGGGAGAATTGAGAAAACCAAAACAAACCCCAGTTTTTTAACAATGCAGACTTTATGAGTAAGAGTAAAGCTGTCTTCTAGTAACTTTACAGAAAGTGATAAGGTTCCAGCCACAGTAAATAAAGCCATTGCCCTGGCATGAGTTTTGAGTCCTGCTTTAATTTCTACATACAGAGAGCATACATCATTCTGTTCTTCCATTGCATCACTTCTTGCTGTGATGATAAAAATAACTTTTCTCATGAACATTATCAACTACATTTTTTCAGCGCCACCAGTGAGCCCTATTGCTCATTCATGATACCAGTCTTTTTGCATACTAATTCTCTTGGGATCCTTCAGATGGAGGGGAGAGACTTGTTCAGATAATTAAAGTCTGGACTGGAGCATACACATTGAAGAGGTCTGGGCTAATGTTGGTGTAGACTTCCTCCCATTGCTTTGGCTGATAGACACTGTGGTTTTAACATTCTTGAAACAGGCATTTCTGGAAGTAATCTTTGTCCTTGATGGTTCAGAAATTATGTATCTGGAAATGGCTGGTCATGAGTTACCAGCAGAGAACATTTTAAAGTCATTGAGGTGTCTCCACCCCTGCAGGTGGTACAGCAAGTACTGGCAGCAGTAGGCTGTTAACCTCTGCTGTAATTAGTACAAAGTGACTGTGGGGCACATTAGCAATGGATTTCATAGCATGAAAATACAAAGACAAGAAGGATTCCTGGTGCTATTTCCAGGTTCTAGAAGAGAGTATTTTCTAGTGCTTCACTCTGTGATCTTTTCAGTGTCTCTGTATATCTTTTTGTGACACAGTCATCTGCTGCTATTGTGGCTTGTTCCTGGGTCTGCTGCTGCTGTATGCCGGTATCATCTTCTTTCCTGCTTCTTTCCTCTTTGTTGCTTATCTTTACCCATTTTGGTGTAAATAGCTGAGCCTTCTTACACCCAAAATCATGGGTGGATGCTTACGTCTATTCTCTGTTGGCAAGCAACATAGTTCCCTCGTGGAGCTGTGAATGTTAATTTCTGGGAAGAACTTAATTTGTCTCTGTATCTGCACTTGAATATTCCCATTAGTGTGTACTCTATAGTATGTACATACTGAGCAGTATGTACTCAGTCTCATTTAGAGATTCAGTAAGTGCTTTGGGCATGACCCTCTCCAGATTAAATCTGCAGGCAGCTTAGCTGACAAATCCTGTTTAGCATATATGAAATGTAAATTTTAATTTTTTTAACTTTTACTTCTAATTTGGGCATAATCTGAAGAACTGGTACAAGACCCTGGGGAGGAAGTATTTCTTGAGGCAGAGTATGTTCAGTGTGAATAGCTGAGGCCAGCACAAAGTATAGCAGTATGGAAAGTTCTTTGATGAATGGCAGCATTTTTATATAGGCAAACAGGGCATTTTCCCATAACCCTATTTTAGACATATTAGAATATATTTGAGGTAAGAACTTTAAAATGAAACAACAGCAGACCTGCAACTGATTGGCCAGAGACCACAGTAGTTGTGCTTTCGTATATAAACTTCCACCTTAAGCCCCTTATGTGGCAGAGATTGTAATTAACAGAGAACAGGGTCTTACAATGGGAAGTTCTGGCAACTGAAAGTGCAGTTCATGCTACCGGCTCCAGCTATGACTTGAAGGGGATTTATTTTTTGAATAGTTTCCATGATGTTGAGTGGTTTTTCTGTTCTCATGCTGTTTTGGTTTGCTTTTTTTTTTACTTAGTGTATTTTGACTCATCTTCTTTTTTTTGTTGGTCTGCCAACTGTTTCCTGAATCTTCAGCCTCTGTGTTGATGTTTTAAGAATATATTTTTGAATCTTGTGCTGTTTGACTTGATTCCAGAGGGTAGACAAGGTAGGGTTTTGTGGCTTCCTTTTGGTAGGTAACAGGCTGTGGGTCTGGAGCAGGAGGCTGGACTACCTGTAGGTTTGTGAATAGGATTTGGTGGAGGTTTTTGAATACAGGGCATGCTTCTCCTTGAGATCTATATTATGACTTTGTTCCCTTTCCAGTTTTCTCTGTGTTTTTTTGGCTCCTTGGATCTTTTTATTTTTTTGAATAACTGGATCTGTGGAGCATAGCACAATCCAGTGGATTTTTCAGGTTTCTGTAGTGCATGGTGTTGCCAGAGATAGTGATTTTTCTGGTTTCAATTCCCGGCTCTTACTGCTTATTGGACACTCTTTCTATTTAGTGTCAAGTTTGATCAAAATCTCCCTCCTGAAAAAGCTGTCTCTATTTGTTTGCTCCTTTTAATCTTTAAGCTAGTGTGTTTAGTGTATGTAGAGGTGCCATATTTATTCTACTTTCGTGGTCATGGCATTTCTAGCTAGTTTACCTGCCGGTTCTGTTTGACAAGTTACTGCTTTCAGCTAAGTAGCTATGAACTTCCAGAGAAGTATCTTTCCCTCTTTTAATATTTCCTTCCTTGTGTGTGTTCACCAGCCCAGTGCTGGGTTAAGGTTTGGAGTGATCATAACTTACTCATTGACTGATAAGAGGCTGTGATCTTGGATTGAGAAGCAGGAAGAGAGAGCCTGGTTTTAAGTAGGAATCTTTTTCTTCCTCTGCCAATGGCAAAACAGCATGTTCCTGACTTGGATAGGGCATAAAGGATTTGATTTCAAAATACTGTTATTGTCAGTAACTTTGAGTGTTAAAACCATTGGTCTTTTTCTGTGCCAAAGACTCCAAAAGGGTAAAATCGTATTTAAGGGGAAAGGTAACCGATTGGGGCAGGGACTGAGATGCAATTCATTCTACTAATTCCAATTACTACATCCTTTTAATTTACACTGTGGTCATACTAGCTACTGTGTTGACCTTGTGGCACTTTCAGACTTGCCCTGAACACCTGTACCTTAAATGCTTCTGTGAAGGTCATTGTGCTTATCTGGCTCCGTGCTCATATGACTTCTTTTAAACCTTTCAGCAAGTTGCCCTTTTGTATGGCATTCAACATGGGCTATTTGTCTTTACTTTCAAGTCTTCGCTAACCTGTTCCCTGCCCTGACTTGGCCAGTAGCCTGTCTGCGGGGTTGACTTGCTAGATTTTCCAGCTGAGTGCTGTTATACTTTTCTCCTGTTTCTCCCATGTGCTGGGAGGCAGCTTCACGACAAACTATCTAGAAGGCAGCAGCGCACCAAGCCCAGTCCAAGCAGTGCCCAGCAGTAGTATAAATTCTTGGTTATGTGGATAAGGACGAAATCTGTGATTAGTGATGTGTGTGTTGATCTGGGGGCGTTATGTTGCTCCTTGTAATTGTGGTATTTCAGCATTATCTATGCAATTCTAAGAGGTCGTGTTTGCTCTGGGAACCATCCTGGTCACTGTCTTCCTGCATAAAAGCTCTGCTTGGGGTCGAGTTTTTTGCTATTCTTCTAAATAAATTAAGTTAGCTTGTCTGGACATGCAGTACAGGTTTTAGCCATACAGTTGCGAAAGCTGCTGTCGAGTGCGAATTCACAAAAATGAAAGTTGTATCTGAAATGAAGAAACAAATATTGTATAATTTAGTGCAGACATTTTTCATAGCTCATACAAATCTGTGTTTAACAGTGGTGTTATTAAAATCCCATAAAATAGTATCTGCCCTGATACAATCACCTGATAGCAAACTTCCAGGTGATTGTGCCTTCAAAACAAAAGTGCCTACCACTTTCTTAATAGCAAGTTGTATACGTATTTTTCCTCAGGATTCTGAAGCTCCCTCTTGTATTTTGTTTCCCTGTATATCTTGGTTGAATAATAAAAACAAACTAGTTTTTAGTAGTGCTTGAAGTGTTAGTTTACATGTCAAAACTCAGCGTTATATATTAAGAAATTCTTTAGAGTTCCTTGAAATGAAATGACAACTTTCTAAGTGGTCTTTATCATTTTACTTTTAAAACTGCTATGATGCTGTGGCCTGTAGGAGTGTTGGTGTCTCCACACAGTCATTTTAGCATATTGCCATAATCTTGTTAGTGTGATGTTTTACAATCTGAGTAATTGCGCCATCATTCCTTCATTCACTAGTACACTGGTTTCATACTGCCTGCCTAGGGCAACATGAAAAGCAGGTGTCCTACTGACAGCCATTCCCCCTTTGTTAAATAAACTTGATTTCTCTCTGGAGCAAATACATTCCGTGCGCTGAGCCACCCAGTCAGCATTCTTGGTGATGACATGCAGAAAGCCAGGGAAATTCAGAATTTCCTCAGTTTTGGCTAACTGAACTTGCAGCACTTTTTTTTTTCCCATGAGTTTTTGTGTGTGTGCTCAAACTCATTTACCATTTGTGGTGCATACTGTTTGTCTCTCCTTCTTAGGCCATTTAAATTAGATAGACTTGAACCCCTTAGAGTTTACTATATCTGTGTATGAGTGTATTCCCATGTGTTTTCTGTATGGGTCATTCCCAGCAGCCTGCAAAATACAACTGATTTTTTTCATTAATTTGTTACTTCCATTTCAACTCCTACACCTTGTGTTATTGTTTGACAGTACATTTAAAAGGATTGGATTCACCATGCTGACTTTTCTTGTGGACTTCTAGCTTCAGGGAAGTGATTTGTATGCATGGGTAGTGGGTCTCTGTAATGGTGTCATTAATTTTTCTGAGGCCTAGAATTTAAGCCATTAGTACAAGCAATCTTAGAAAGTGTTCTGCATCTTCATAGTAGTGTAATGCCTGTGAGGCTTGAACCAAAACCTATGATTGAAATACTTGCATTGCTTAGATAAGAAGTCACAGTCCAAATCTAGCTTAGAAGCTCGTGTGATGCTTATGAAGAGTTTGGTAATATCCATCTGAGTTGAATCTCTGGTATAACCAGTTTTCACTAAAGCTCCTTAGGGAATACAAGTGGCAGTATGCCTAGCAGCCGTGCTTTTTTTCATAAATGCTGGCAAAAGCTGTAGACCTATCTTCTTCATATAGTTACAGTGAGGTTTTTTATGTGTTACCTTTTCACATCATGGATGTGAATGTATTCCAGACAGTACCAGCCTTAGCTAAGGAACCAACCTTGCCTAACTTCCAATTCTCTTCATGCCTTTCGGTATTTACCCCTTTTGTCTGTAACTTGCATATCTATCCAATTCCTTTAACAGGATTCTGATCGAAAGCATGAAGGAGAACGCTGTAGAGAGAAGATGAAGAGCGAGAAGAAAGACAGGCATCGGAGTCGCAGCCGATCTCAAGAGAGAGACTATTCTTACAGCAAACAAAAAGACAAATACAGAGACGACTTCCGTGTAAGAGACTGGGACAAAAAAGCAGACAGAAACAGAAGTCCTAAGAAATCGAAAGACAAAGAGAGGTCCAAGTACAGATGAAGGATAAGGAAAAGAGAGAGGGAACTAAAATGTGCTTCCTTCCAGCATTCCCAACATTCTCTTAAATGGATGTGCACTTACCGGATAAAAGCAGTTGCCTTCTGTTGGCAGCTTGGCCTTAAAATTCTGTGATGTTGGAGTAAGCCTTGGTGCCAAAAAGGTGGTTTCAATAAAGTATTTCACATTAGTGGAATGGTTTGAGTCTCCAATAAAGAATGTTGTCTAAAGCTATTGGGAAACATAAACATGCACTAACAAGTGAATTGCCCTTCTCCAGTGTGAAGAGATGTGCAGGACATACCTTCCTTCTACAAGGAGGTTGTATTTACCTTTCAACACTTTCAGATGCTATGGTAGTGAGTGTGATAGAAGACCTGAGGAGACAGAAATGTGCTGTGCACCCTCCTTCCAAAAGGGTACCATTTGTACTCAACACTCTTTATTTCCTTCCTTTAAAAGTATGTGCTTCTGGATGGTTTAGTCTCATCAGCAATGTTTGCTGATGCCATTGTGTAGCAGTGGTTAAAGGCACTGAAGTACTGCCATGCTGATTGCAGGGGCCATGGAATTGCTGCACCATGCTAAAGCGATTGCACTTAACTTGCTCACGTGTTTGAAGGTCATTGGCTGTATGGTGTTGCTGGAGGATGCCTCTTAGAACTGAGATTCACTTGATACTTGTCCCATCTGTAGTCACTGTTAAAGATCTGGACTCTGCAATGTCAGGGGGATCCAGCTGCTATGATGTCAGGCAGGTTAGGGGGAGGGGGATAAGAAAGAAAATAGTCACTAGCAGAGTTAGTTAGCAGAAAAGCAGAATGTGTAACTTGCATTGTATTTGCTAAACCTAGATGATGGGATTAATTTTCAGGTTTTGTGACAGAGGTAAGTCAGTTAGTAACTCTTAATCTACAGAGGAACACAAGTGATGTTATCAGAGCCTGGGTCTTAGTAAAAGTTGGCAGACTCTTAAATGTCTGACTTTCTCCCCACCATTTAAACAGTGTTAGCCAGTATGCATACAGTTGAAGAAAATGCATGTCCTCCTGTTCCTCTCCAGAAGAGCAGAGATTTGCATTGTTAGGAGGGGAGGGAATATGTCAGGAATAGTAGTTGTCTTTCCTTCCCACCCATTAAATGTGTGATGGCTTAGAGGCAGCCTGCTTTGATGAATAAATTTAACTTTTTCCATTTGTGATTGTGTTTTTTTCCCTATTCATTGCTGTAGTGTCTGATTGTAATAACATTTTATAGCTTGATACCTATTACTGGAACGTGATCTGCAGGACAAAGACTAAATCTAAAATTCAAGGCAGCGAGTTGCTGCACATTACTCTGCAGGCTGGTAGCTCTGCCTGGCTAGAGCATTTGAATGGACTGCATGCAGAAAGTGAACTTCTGATTGAGATGCTTTTGTGGGAAGACTGGTACTAAAGGTACAAAAGCAGCTCTTTACCCTGCGGCAAAAGATTCTGACAAAGAAGGCCAGGCTTGATGTCTAGAATATCCAGACCCAAGCTGAGCAGAGATGCTGAGGGTGTTGTATACGGGAATGTGCTTTGCACCAGCCTCTTCACTGTCTTTGCTTTGTTAAAGACTAAAGTTTATTTGGCTTAGAAGCTGCCTTTTGCTGAATTGCTAACTTTGCTTCAAAGCATGGAACTGGAAATCAAGGGTTTCCATAACTGTCTCCTGACAAAACCTTTCTAAGCCATTGTGACTTGCAGGGGCCTGTGCCATCCTTGCAGAGGCTGAGCAAGAGTACAGGGCCTGCTGCCCCAGAGGAGGAATACGTAGGAAGCCTATTTTTGGGAGTCTGTTTCTCTGGAAGATTTCTGCCTACAGTTTGGGCTTAGGAGGGCTTCCAAAGGACTGCGCTAGGCCAGGATATAATGCATTTGGGGCGGTGCTGCTGAGACAGTAGATTTTGTCTAGCTCTTCCTGCTTTCAGCCTGCTTTGTTGAAGAAACAAGGTTTGCGCTGTCTCATACTGTCCTCAGTTCCTTTCCACAGCATGGTTTTAACGTGAAGAAAACTGGCAAATTCAACAAGGATGTGGAGATGATAGTAAAGTAACTGCATTCTTGACATAGAAAAAAGAGCTTCCACTCTGAGAAAAAGATGGGATTCTTGATGAACATGGGAGATCCTTTCATTGGAGACATGGTAAAAGTGACTTAACAGCGTGAAGAGTTTCAGCGTGAAGAGTTCCAACTTCAGCTAGCCTCCAACCACCTGTGTGACATACAGAACTTCGTGATGTTTAGAAACAGGCACTCTATTTCAGGTGAATGTGCTGGCTTTTCTGCAGCAGAAATGGCTTTTTATTTCTTGTAACAGATAAATATGTAAGAACTAGAAGTTTATATGATGAGTGTATAGAAATAATAAGTCAATTTGCATTGGTGACCAAAAAATCTTCAGAATAAAGGGTTAAAAATTAAATATACGCAGAGTGTTTCAAGTTTCTGATTTTCAGGATGCCGTAGTGCTTTTAAATGTGCAGTACCTTCAGATGGACAAAATTACCTGTTTATGTTTTTAAAATGAAACTTTCAAAATGTGGATGTTCAAAAATTGGGTGATATTAATAGGTGATTAAATGACACATAAAGCTCCCTATTTGGAGGCAAGTACTTAATGTTAGCTACTGCCACCTAAGGCTGCATTTCTAGGCTGCTCTGCTAATGCTGTGGAGGGATCACAGTTCACCTGGTACACACATGGATGGTGGAGCACTATGGGTTAGATGGGATTTACTGCTGCGGCCATCGGAAGTTATGGCTGTGTACATGTGGTTCTTCAGAAAGTGATACAGGTGACCTGTATGGTCAGCCAAAACCACAAGCATTTCCTGCTCTTCCTGTCCTGCCAGAGCTGTTGGAGTGCGCAAGGCTTCCTACTATCCGGGAGCTGGAGACTTGACTTGTTTTATTCTAATGACAGTTCGCACTTCCCTATCCTTGTTTCCATTTTGTCAATGCTAACTCCAGTCACAGTTTCAGCATTGACCT
>JANHGB010030441.1:0-14287 GCA_026283785.1 Coracopsis vasa
GTTACTGGTCTCCAGCTGGACATTGAGCCATTGACCACAACTCTTTGCGTGCGGCCATCCAGCCAGTTCTTTATCCATCGAGTGGTCCACCTATCAAATTGATGTCTCTCCAATTTAGAGACAAGGATGTCGTGTGGGAAGGTGTCAAACGCTTTGCACAAGTCAAGGTAGGTGACATCAACTGCTCTGCCCCATCCATCAGTTCCGTAGCCCCGTCATAGAAGGCCACCAAATTGGTCAGGCAGGATTTCCCCTTAATGAAGCCATGCTGGCTGTCACCAAGCACCTTGATGTTTTTCATGTGCCTTAGCACACCCTCCAGGAGAATCTGCTTCAAGATTTTGCCAGGCACAGAGGTGGGACTGACTTTTAGAATTTGCTGTAAAACTTCAGTGCTGCTGATGGAATTGGTGGTTCTGTTTTTTCATCCTGAACAAATACAAAGAACCACGCACCCATAGGGAGGTGTAAAGAGTAGGTTGGGTTTATTCTTGGTTTAATGATAGGACCTGCACACTGTGTGCTTGAAACAACTGAATTCTTGGGGAAATTCTTACTGCAGTGGAGTTAAGCCAAAAATTGATTTCTCCCCTTAAGAACACAGAACACACCTGTCTTATGACCTAAATACAGATAAATCAGCAATACAGAAAAAAGACTCCACATGGATGACCGTACTGGGAGATATAGCCTTAAACTAAGTTTGGGGCTATATGACTGATATGTTGCCCTGCACCAGATTTTTTCCTGTAGGAGCTTTGGCCGCAGCTCTCAAAGGTACAGGAATGTTTTATTCCAGCATTTCTGGTAGATGTTAGAAGCGGGATTCGTCTTAACAGACTTCTGAGTAGCTTTTGCATGGAGTTCTACAGAGGAGCAGCTCATCATAAGCTGGCTTTGTAGTCAGTGAAGGAAAATAAGCATTTTTAGGGTGTGATTTATCAGGTCTGGTTTGGATGTCTACTTTACCATCAGGTGTTTTACCCTATTCACCCCATACCCTGAAACAGGGAATTTCAACCTTTAACTATGTGCTAGTAGAGAAGCATTTCCTTTTGATGTTGTAAACCTATTTCCTCATAATTGTACTGTATCACTTGTGAAAAAAAGGGAAGTAATTTCAGATTTTACAGACCATGAATTTGTAGACATCCTTATCCTATTCCTTCTCAGTTTTTCTGTTCCACACTGAAGGCCCATTTCTCCTCTTTGGAAGAAACTGTCCTGTGCCTTTGATCACCTTTGCTATCCCTCACCTTACCTTGTTCATTTCTGTTTCTCCTATGCGTGCTCTGAGAGGCACAGGCCCAGGCTGTGGCCCACTGTCACTTAATGATGTTTTTATATTTTTCCCTTTGGGATTTCTAACACCCTGTTGCCCCCTTCTCCAACTGCTGAGCACTGAGCTGGCTCTCACAGACCACCTTCATTCACAGCAATACCAAATCCTTTTCTTTAGAGCAATAGCTCTCCCAGAGGTCACCATTACATCTTTATCGTTACGGATGTGTATTGCATTATGTGCATTACTTTGTGTTTATCACCAGTGATTTCACCTGCCATCTTCACAGTCCTGCATCATCACAAGGTCTCTCCATAACACTTATTTCATGTTACTTTTGTTTTTATAACCCTAGATAATACGTGTCATTCACACTCTGCCACCTCACTATTCCCTCCACCTTTTTCACATTGTTTACACTGGGGAATCACCAGCACTGCAAAAACTGTCCCTTTCTTCACAACCTGTCTCTTATCTTTTAATCACTCATTATCCCACAAAAACCTTCCCTCTAATCCAGTGGCAGCTCAGTTTCTGCAAGAATCTTCCATGAGACAGCCTTTGCCAAATGGTTTTAGGAAGGCCAAATACAAAATAGCAAGTAAACTACCCACATCAGCGTGCCCACTGATTCCTTCAAAGCCTCTTAGTAGGCTTTTGAGACATGACTTCCCCCAGCAAAAGCCATGTTGCTTTTCCCTGCCCTTTACACCACCAGTTACATAGGATCTAGGCACAAGAGCTGGATGCAGCTCATAGAGTAAGACACCTACTAAAACAGCTTTGATATCGTTTTGGAGTCAGTGGAGAGCCACTGAATGGACCTTACAACAGAGCTCTGCAGCTCAGCTAGTGCACCGCCTACCTCAGCACAGCACTTGAAGGACATTGCTCAGGCTCATTTCCAGACAAGTTTTGTGTATCTCCAGAGGTGCAGATTCCTCTGGGTCATCTTTGTGAAAAGTATCTTTTCAAGACCTAACTGAAATTTTCCTTGATGCAGACTGATTGGTAATCAGCTCCCCAAAAGGAGATGCCCACACTTGTGCAGACAAATCCCTGCCTAGGCTCTACCAGCAAGGTTGTCGTTTGCGGTGGTGGACACTTATGGATGTAGCATGCATAGAAGCATTTATATCTGTGTCCTAATCCATGAGCTGAATCCCACCCTCTGGGCAGGATTCCATGTGTGTCTGTAAGTGTTTGATGTCACTGCAGATGCTGTGGGTGTCCTGCCTAGCCTCCAGCACTCATGCCAAATGGCTGAGAGTCTGAAGTCTTGTGTGTTGTTTGCCAGCCCCATGCTGGTGCCTTAAATCTCTTCAGGTGCCTTGTGACATTGGATGCCTACATTCAGGGAACTGAATCTCACATCACGTGTCTACCAGTTGGATTCTGTAGCTTCTATCAAATTTCAAGTTATGAGAGGGAATTTCACAGGACAATAATTTCCCAGAAATAACCCACTACTCCCAAAATGGCAGCACTTTTTATAAACCCTCATGCCTGTTTCAACATCAGTATGGGATTCAAGGTAGTGCTATGACTTCAGCAGCAGACAGCATCACTCGTACACTGAGCCCAGCATGAGGTGCTGTGATGGCCCACAGCAGGGCACGACTGGAGAGTAGTCTTTATCCTGGGTAGTGCTTAATGGCTCCACATACCTCACAGCTGGTGAGAGCGCTGTGTGGGAGCATAGGCACTGTTGCTTTCCAGCACAAGAGGGATAAAAAGGGAAAAGTGGCCAAAAACATGGTATTTAGACTTTTGAGTTCATGTTTAAAAAAACTATTGAACAGCAGTGTTCTAGTAGCACTTGTTTCTAAATGTGGCATCCATTTCCTTCATGCAGGAAATCTGCTCCATTTTCCAGCAGATTTCATTTGTGTTGTCCAAGTTAGAAATGTTTGTTCCTGCATACGGATATTATGATAGAGAGTGAGCGTGAGCAAGACCGGTTCTTGTTGTGTAACTGATGCTACACCTAATCTGTTGGACAGAAGCCGAGTGGACCCATAGTTTTGCAATCCTGATAAAAGCATTGCCAGGACTGAAGGGAAGCCTTGTGAGTGGCTGAAGGGGAAAAACAAATCACCACTCTCTTCAGAATTACCTTTTGATTATTTATAGATTATTTTCCATGAGCAGGAATACACATCTCTCTTTGAAAAGGGAGATTAATTTAACATCTGGCGCGTCTAGCCATGCATGGCTGAAGGAGCTGGGTAAGTGACCTGACTCAGTGAGATGGTGCGTGCAGAACAGAAGGTCTTTAGCAGTGACTTTTTTGTCTGTTCTACTGTTTGTTCTAAGTAAAGCCCATGTTTTTTGTTCTGGTTTGGGTTGGTTGTTTTTTTCTAAATAAGTTATTATAGAAGCTGAGGTAACAAGTTGGTTTGAAATGAATTACAGTTCTGCCCATCTCATACACTTCCATTGCAAAGACCCACAAGACAGGCAACCAAGCCAAACTGTGTTCCTAAGCTGTTAGTTAGGAATTTGTCCTTCCTTACTGTTTTAGCACTAAATGCTGAGCTTTTTCAATAAACCATTAGATGTCAGTGATATTAAATCACCTTCTTTATTGCTCTCTGTGGCTGAGGGAGTAAAGACAGTACAGCAACATGATGAGATAATGAGATGGTAAAGAAAATATTTTTGATGCACTGCTGGCTCTTGCACTTTCAGGTATTTTGTTCTGAAAGATTTTGTTACAGCTGTGTTTGCTGAACCAGTCTATGCCATGTCTTGCTTGGAATCTCATTTGTGCCAAATTCCTGCCCTGCTTGACTTCCACCTCCCTTATCTGCCAAGACCAAGATGCCAAATAGAGACATGGTGTGTAGGCTGGTGCCCCTCTGGCATGAGGGTATAAGGCATGAGAACAGAAATCTTGAGACTGCTGTTAACATGCTCTCTGCAGGGAAGATGCGTGTCCTTGCTCTACAGAGAGGTTACAGCAGTAACCCCATATGGTCACATTAACTAAAAATGGGGATGGATGGACACCTTTGTACTGATTTGCCAGTGTTGTCATCCCACTGCTTGGGCATTTCCAGTCTCTAGTAATTGTGTTCTTCTTGGTAAGAAAAAGAACATGTGTTTTGTCAGTGTTGTAGGTATTTACCCTGGGAGACATTCACACCTCTTGCTCTTCTGCATCCATCCAAGCTTGCTTTTCTGTAAGTTGCCAACACATCTAACATGCACAAACCACGTAAATGTCCACAAAGATTCTTTTTAGCAGACTGCTGGCTTGTAAAAGCTTTCATAATTTTCCTTGGTGAATTCCAGTCCTCTAAAAGCAGCGCTTATGTAAATAGCAGGCACAAACAGCCCTGCCATACCTAACTGATGCTATTTTCCCCATCCTAAAGCAGACTCTTACAGACTCCTGCAGCTACATATACAAGTCTAGCTGGGTCTGAGCAGTCTGAGTCACTGGGACCATCACATTTTAAAGGTCTGCTCTGAATAGACTAGCTGATGCTGCATGTGTTACACTATTTCTAATGTATGTCAATTAACAATTTAATGCTGGCTGAAAATGCCATTGTAGCTTTTTAATTTTGGCATCTGAAAGCTCATTCAATATTATTTTTTTTAAGTCAGGGAAAGTTATTTAATTAGTTGTATGATTTTCCCTTTAATGTACAGTGAGATATGGAGGGTTGGGCAAGAGGGAAAGGAAGCACCAGAGTCTTGATAAACTCCTCCTGCCTATAGACAGGATCGAGGAATGCCTGATGCCTAAATCCAGGTTAAATCTTCCAGGAGACAACAGGTAACAGCACAGCAATATTTCACTAACAGATATTTTTATAAAACCTCTAATAAGTATCCACTTACACACTTTTCCCATCCCATCTGCTCCCCAACCCTAAATGTCTGTAATGTAAGCATAGAGGGTAGGATTTGCTTCCCCTAATCCAACCAGCTAAAAATGAAGTGGTAGTTCCAGCTAATCCTTTCAGCTTCCTCCCAGATCAGCAGAGAGAGATAAGCATTGCTAAATTATTTAGTCCATAATTGTTTGGTGGGTGAAAGTGGAAAAATACTGTTCCCAGTGGAGAATACAGGCTGGGCATTAGGTAGGCAGGACATCATTACTGAAATAGCCTCTCTTGCAGGAAATCATCATAAGATGTGGAAGGACTCCCTTCTGGCTATGGGCTTTAGGTCTCCCTTGAAAGCTGGCATTCTCCAGTGTGTCCGGGACTTTGGTTAGGGAAACTGCATCTCTTATAGGAGTATTGCACTGCCAACAGGCAGCTGGTAGACCCAGCTCCCACAGACTCTCTCTGACATGCCAGGCGGATGGCAGCACACAGTTTTGATCGAGGATTGCCCACATGTAGGCTAAGTTTGGGTGAGGATTATGCATACTAGATGTTTTGAAGTTGCATAGGGAAAAAAAAAGACCCAAACATTACTTTTGTTTTTCTTTTCTACCCAGACTATAAAAACAACAGCAGGAGGTGTTCCAGCTCCTGGACTGTCCCATGTGCTGTGAAACATTTGCTCTTCTGCCATCTTGAAATTTAAGTTTGCAGATATTGCAGTGGGAGTGCTGGTGGTGGGCAGTGTCTCTGGGGTCCTGAACCAGAGCTGAAAAGCTGCCCTGGTGTAAGATGGCTCAGAAGTAGATAGGGAAGGAAGGCATCCTGTCCTTAACAAAGTTCAAAGCCACCTTAGTGATGTTGTGACTATATGGGTTAGCATCCTGTCCACACCAGAGATGCAGAATCATCTCCTGACCCAACAGCAACCAAAGTACAGCCCTCTTTTCACCATGTTTTGGCCGAAATTTCACCCTTGTTCAACCTTTAGGTGAAGAATGGGGGAGCCTACTCCACTCGGTTTGCACCAAACTTGAAACAATGAAGGAGATTTTTGCACTGTAACAGTAAGCAGCTCCTGATCTGAGAAAGGATAAAGGTGCAGGGGGGGTTTCATACCACACTGTTGTCCCTCTTGACCTCAGAGTCTCTGAGACAGGGCAGCAGCCCTTGAGCAGAGCAGCGTCAGAGCTAAGTAATGACCTGACCTCTTACAGCACCAATCACAGGAGAAAGGAGAGACCAGCACCAACGAAGCTGAGCAGGGATTTCTTTCCCTGCCTCACCTCAGCATGAGATATGCTGATAATGGCATCATTTTGTGAATGACAAGATCTTCTGCCCCTAGAGAGAGGGGCATAAATTCATTAGCCAAATGGAGGGCTCAGAGGTGAATCATGACAGGCTCGGTAATCTGATAAAAAGAAATGCTTCCTTATTAAAATATAAATAGAAAGCTTTATTATTGTTATTTAAAAACCCTGTCTTCCCCGCTGAAAGGACAGCAGATACAGGGTGTGGTACAGATCACTTTTGTTGGCTCTTGGAAAAGGTGAGATATGGAAAAGAATGGACAAGACAGGTCTGCACTTTTCACCTGGCTGGTCTGGAGACTTTATTGCTCCTCTTCCTTATATCTGTTCTCCTTCCTGTCCACCAGCTTACTACAACTTGCTCTACTTTCCTTCCGTATTTGACTTAACATCAACAGCTCTGCTGTTTCTGAACACTTTCTGGCACTTGAAGGGCAACAACATGAGTTTGTAATGCCACCTTAACTTTCTTCCTGATAATATTGTTCTAAGCTTTGCTTCTTTCTGAAAACGCACTTTGTTGGGCAGTCGCAACTAATAGGACTGTGCCTGTGATTTCTGACTGTACATTTATGTTAACTTCTCTGCTAACATAGCAGGGTTTTCCCACTGTGGACCATACCTTGCCTACAGATCTATCTATATATATATAAACAATAGCAACAGAGAAATTAAAAATGAAAGCACAGCTAAGTGTTTAGCCAACAGATGGGTAAGCATACCTCCAGACATTTGTGCTGGATAAAATAGCGTCACAGCACTCCTACCAGGCACATGTTCACTTACTCATGGTTGGGCATCTATAGCTTCTGGTGAGCTATAGAGAGAGTGTCTGGAGGCATCCACTCCTTAACTACCATCCTGGCACTGCTAGGAGCTGGGACTCATTTTGTCCATACTGGTGTCCCTGCGGCAGTCAGAGGCTGGCAGCAGTGCCTCTCCCGCCAGTTCCTTCCACATATTTCACCAACATGAGGTGTTTCTAATTGGTTCTAACTGCAAACCTCCATGCCTCCCAAGCCAGCTCTCTTTTATCATTCAACTGTGATTTTTGATATGTTTAAATTAATAAAAGGGAGCTGGTTAAAGGCAAAGTTCTAAAAAGGCAGTCATGGTTTCCTCATGGGAGTTCAAGGATAAACAAAGAGTTCCATTGTGCCATATATAAAATAGGGATGGTGATGTCGGCTTTTGTTGAGTACTGGGGTCTGGATGTAGATAGTGGCACAATCTGCAGCTGATTCTTCTTTCTCACCTGCATGGCTACACAGAGTGAGTCAGGGTGCAAAATACAAAGTCAAGATTACCTGAGTTGCTGTAAGGATTCCTGGAGCTAATTTAAGAAATAATTGGAAAATTTTAAATCTGACTTTTGGGGGAAAAAAGAAGAGAAAAAAAAAAAGCCCACTTTCCAACTAGCTTGAAAGTCAGCTGCAAAACTGACACATTTTTACTAAAAAAAAATCTAATATTTGGTGAAAAAATGGACGAAAAGAAATCACTGAAAATTTCCCCTTCAGGGCCCTCTAATTCAAAGAACCCTTTCCTAAGGCACGGCTACTGCAGACTAAGACTTTAGCCCAGTCCAGACAGCTTCTGGTTTGAATAAGAAACTCTCCATTTTTGCTTGTCACCGCATAAAAATTCAGGCTGGATTCTGTGGATTTGCCACCTGCTGGGTTCTGAGGGAAAAAATTACCACCTACCATGTCCAGAAACATTTAATCACAAAACCACCTCAGCCTTTGAGGAGTATCATGGCTGAAGAGATAGGCACAAATACTTTGCCTGCCACTGGAACAAGCTGCCCAAAGTTGTGGATGCCCTATCCCTAGCAGTGTTCAAGGCCAGGTTAAATGGGGCTTCGAGCAACCTGATCTAGTGGAAAGTGTCCCTGCCCAAGGCAAGGGGGTTGGAACTAGGTGATATTTAAGGTTCCTTCCAACCCAAACCATTCTGTGATTCTGTGATTAGCCTTAAAGACAAAACCTAGAAGGTAATTCAGAACCCTAGTGGGTGTTCAAAAGGTTGTGATAGACGTCATTTTAAGCATCCTTATCCCTGGGGCTTCAGTCCTAATGGTTCCATGCCTGGGTTTAACATACGTTCCCTGGTTTCCTCTCCCACATCTGGGAATGGTGTGTCACCTGCTATGTCCAGCAGGACAGGCCAGCATTAAGCATTAAACACACCAACAAGTTGCTCATGTCCGTAGCTGGCTGCTGGATGGACCACACTCCAGGCAGTGCCCACGAGTTTTTCTCATTGCATTCTCCCCAGGAAGGTCCCAGGGTTGTTGGCCTTGCCAACAGGCACATCAGGTCAGGCACAGCCGCTCCAGATGAGGCCAGTGCTGTGCCTACCCCTCCAGATATCCCCCTCTGAGGGCATTTGTGCAGCCCAGTACTGCTGGTGTGCTGGCTTCACCATGAACACAACAGGCAGGGGAGGATACCCTTTACACCATCCTCCATTTAATACACTATCAGATGCATTTACTGTTTATCTCCTCCTTTTTCTGAATCTTTAAGAGAAGGTTTAGGATTCACTACAGCACTTCCTGCCTTCAGAGCTGGCAGGATAAAGAGCCTTATTATTCCAAATCCAATCCTGACACCACAGAAAGGGAGTTAAGTGCTCCATTCTTACCCAGCCATACTGCACAAGAGGGCTGGCCTCTGCCCCCACGCAGGTTTGGGATATTGGGCTCTTTTCTCACCAGCCTCTGCCTGCCAAAAGCCCACAAGCTCAAACCCTGCCTGTGTATGTAGGGTAATCCTTCCCTGCACTCACCACGACACCATGTGCTTGCAAATGCTAATTCCTTTGCAGTCAATGCTTGGAAAGTCACCCCTGCCAGCTCCAGGGACTGAAGTCCTTCATCTGCAACACAGAGACAGCAGCACTTTTAATAAGGCTAAAAGGACACTTCCCTGCCTTTGAAAGCAATCCACTCTCCTTCAGCCCTCACCCAGCCATTGCTGATGGCTAATACTGCAGGCACCATGGGAGGTATTTGCACCAACTTCTTCATGTATCTAAATTACAGGCCTAAATTAGCAGCCTGAAGTTACTAGGTTATCAGTGATTGGAGGTAAATGCTGGACCCTGTGGCTAAGCAAACTTTCTCCCATTGCCACAGAGGGAGCTGAGGTCTCACCTGCAGCATTTAATGGAGATGCTGAATGTGAAGGCTGCTCCTCTCTCAGAGGAAGATGAGCTTTGGCACGTCCCTGCCCATTCCCTGACCAGGTCACGCTGGCTTCACCAGACTCAGTCCATCCCTGGGGAGCACAGGGGCAAGGCAAGCTGCAGTACTATGTTATTAAAGTGGAAGAATGAATAATTTTCACAGATTCAGTTAGGTGCTTTCAGACAAATTGCTAAGATATATCAGATGTACGTGATGGAAGACTAAAAGGTGAAACTGAAAACATAAAATTATTCTTCTCTTACTTCTCCTGGGCTTTATCCAGTGAACACTTGACCTTGTTTTTCCATATACCGCTACTAGTTTCAGGAATGATGTTCACAGCGTGTTGTATAGAACTGGGTCTTTCCTTTCTCCATCTGCATTTCTCCTCTTCTTTATTGACTTCTCCAGTACCGATGATTAGGTCAGGCGGTGTCACATACTTCAAGTACTGAGGCCAATTAACACGCTTTCTGGGTGACCAGGACTGCTGATCGATTAAGCTGCTCGATCCCACTGAGATTCCTTGCTGTTGCAAAGGCAGAAGTGATCATATAAAGCACACTGAAATAGAATTGATGAAGGCAGACCTGAATGACAGCCTAAATGGTTTTTTTATTTCTGGGAAGAACCGAAAGAGGGGTTTATTGGACTCCTTTTCCCAGCACCTGGAAACAAGTAAAAGCTGTCATTAAAAAGAAAGCCTTTTCATCAGGGTGAGAGGAATTCAGTTCAAACTGGGTAGAACCAGCTAAAATAACCTCTGAACCAAATATGCCTCTTCCTTCCAGAAAATGTTGACAGTGGGAAATCATAGCAATAATAAAATTGAGGCTTCTTCTAAAAGGTGCCCGTATTTTGCATGCTTCTGTCTACTGGGAGAGATGTATTTTTAAACAATATTCCAAAGCTGTACAGATCATGTTCCTCAATTTTTCAACACCCAAATTAAAATGTGATTTAGTAGTTATAAGCATGTACATGACTCTGAAGAGCTGCTCTGACAATATTTCTTTCTGGAAATCCAGCCCACATTCCGGCTTGCATGCCTCTATAAGGGACAAGAGTCTGCTGGTCTCCACTTTCACTTCGAGCCTTTAACTGCTTGATGCTTGCAACTCTTGCAATGCAAGCACCCAGCTAATTCCTTATCCAGAGTGGTCCATCAGTCAAATCCATGTCTCTCCAGTTTAGGGATGAGGATGCTGTGTGGGACAGCGTCAAATGCTTTGCACAGGTCCAGGTAGATGGAGTCAGTCGCTCTTTCCTTATACACCAATGTCACATCATAGAAGGTCACCATTTTTGTCAGGCATGATTTGGCCTTAGTGAAGCTATGTTGGCTGTCACCAGTCACAGAACAGTCCACCCATTATACCTATATCGTTCAAATTTAGAAAGAAGCATGTTGTGGGAGACTATGTCAGAGGCCTTACAGAATTCCAGATAGATAACATCCACAGCTCTTCCCTTATCTACTGATGTAGTCAGTTCACCACAGAAGGCCACTAGGTTAATCAGGCAGGACTTGCCCTTGGTGGATCCACGCTGGCTGTCTCTAACAACCTCCCTGTCCTCCATATGCCTTAGCATAACTTCTGGGAGGATCTGTCTTATGATCTTCCCAGGCACAGAGGTGAGGATGACAGGTCAGCAGTTCCCAGGGTACTCCTTTTTGCCCTGTTAAAATTGGGTGCAATGTTTCCCTTTTTCCACTCACCAGGGATTTCATCTGTCTGCTGTGACTTTTCAAATATTATGGAAAGTGGCTTGGCAACTACATCAGCCACTTCCCTCAGGACTCAGGGATGAATCCTGACAGCCCCCATAGACTTAGGTATATTCAGGTTCCTCAGGTGGTCATGAACCTGATCTTCTCTTACAGTAGGAGGGACTTTGCTCCCCCAGTCCCTGCCTTGCAGTCCATCCACTTGAGAGGTGTGGGGAGAGAGGTTGCCAGTGAAGACTGAGGCAGAAAGAAACAGACTTCATGTACGTTGTGAGTCTCCCACTCAAATCAGGGCCAGAGCTATGGTAGAGAGGAGCTGAGTCACCAGATGACATTAGCTTTTATCGGCTTTTTCAGGTAGCTGGAGCCTCAGGACTCTCAGAGAAGCTCAGAATAAGCACTCTATCACATTTCATATTAAAGAATGCTTAACTTTACGTTTTCTGTTTTGTAAACTGCCAAAAGATACTTCTCTGACACTAATGCGAGCTGAGCTGACACTGAGGTTTGCAGCCGCTGAGAAAAAAGTAATCGGTGAGAGTGCAGTGGAAAATAGGTCTTGGGAAAAGCAGAGCAGAGCTGGAGTGAAAGGTGGGCAGAGGATCCTTCCTCCAGAGCAGAGGTCTGGGAGCACCAAGGTGGGAGAACACAACACACAAGACATTTGCATTTTCCTTTCAGTTGAAAACTGTTATTTACCCAAGGGCAGCCAAAATGTCCCCAGCTGAGATTAGCACCCTCTGTACCAGGCACAAACCCACTGCAAGAGTCTGTTCCAAAGGCTGACAGATGAAAGCCAAGGATGGAAGGAGCCAGATGGTTGATTTAGCTTGAAGGTAATTCAGAAAACCTGAAGAGTTTCCCAGTCTGATAATTTGGGCTTGTTTGGCAGAAAAACTTTCTGTAGGACAAAGTCCCGTTTCTAGTCTTGACTGCTCGTCCTGGGATTTGCACACTTAGCAAATCCAGTCTCAACCTGGCTGAAGATCTGACACCACTTTGTCTGTGAGAAATATCCTGTTAGCACCACTAAATGTTTGGACACAACCCCACACAGGACATTGTGAAAACAAGATTGCAGTCCCCAAACCTTCTCTTGGGTATGTGGATGATTTCCCTTGTGACTTCTACTTTCTGGCTCCTTGGCTTGTATGGTCTCTAATGCCAGTTAGTTCATCAGCTTTTTGCAAAAAGAGAGTAATTTTGGAAAGCTGAAACATGGTCTTAATTAACATGCTATTGTGGTTAATCTGTTTTACCAATCCCTTAATACAGAGAATCAATAGTTACAGAGATCAAAGTTGATGAGTTCCCTCATAGGAAAGAAAAATCTATAAAACATAGATGGTTACACTTCTCAAAGCTGCAAATTAAAAGCAATGAGTTCCACTAAACCTTACCCCAAGGTGAAAATTGCTGGTGTTTTAACCCAGCATACAGCTGGCTCCTCAGCCAAAATCTTTACACAGCAATTTGAGCAGCAGGAGGATTGTGACAACTGCCTTCATAACTGTCCTCGCTTGAGTGGCACCTCAGTGCATGACTTGGTGGATTTGCAAAGGTAACAATATTTTTATTAGTATGGGCCACCCAATTGTATGTGGCTGTGGCAGTTACCTAAATACAATAGCAGAAACATTTAACCTTGCAGACTTGTTGAGACAATTTACCAGGCATAGTATTAACTGGCCTTACCTGACTTTTACTGTGATTGATGAAAGTCAAATATGAATCATAAAGTACTTACCTGTCAAAAAATTCCCTGCCATGGAGGATAATATTTTTCAATTTCAGAGTATACAGGAAAGATTTAGCCCTGCAATCACTGGTGACTTCTTAAGAATTCTACAGACTGTGAAAACCTGAGACCTGGCCAACTTCCTTCTGCTTTGGTGAAATGGAAACCTACCCATAGAGGATAAGAGCTTTATCTATCTTTGCAGCTGATTGTTATGGTCTAAATAAGTTAAAAGGCCCTTGAGCTGGTCATCTGTATAGGGCTTGCTCCTTTGCCTCTGATAGATGTGGAAAAAAATGGCCACATCACCCACTAAAATGTTCTCTAATGTTTTCTCATAGCAGATTATATGTATGGCTATTCCTTATGTATCTAGTGAATAGGATAAATTCAAGACAGCTAACTCATGTCATATTCATAGGATCTATAGAAACATTAGATAAAATGGAATGGTCAACCCATTAGTGAAGGTCCTTTCAGATATGGACTTTAAAAGAAATCCTCATCTCTTTAGATGTTAGTGCAAGACATATAAATTAGCCTCAAAATAGCATTCAAACAAAACCCATGTTTTGTCATAGCAACCAGCTGACTTTGCATCAGAGAAATTGCTACCTTGCTGTTGTGTGACGGGTACTGTAATGTGACACATACATGGAGACAAGTTTAGCTGCCAACACTTGTGAGCTCAAGCTGCAAGTCCTTCAGCTCCTCTAGGGAGTAGCTGTACAACATGTGTCAGTGAGGCAAACAGCTGGACACAGCCAACATGACAGCTTTAGGGTGTAAAGGAGGAAAAGGACCTCTCCCAGCCTGCAGGGAATATGCAGTAATTGTGGCTTACTCCCTGTGTCTAATTACATTTAATTTTACACTTACTTACAATTTATTTTATGAGCCTTTTCTCTACTGGTCTGCTACAAAAGGCTAACAAAATACTCACACTCTTCAGACAATCTGAATATTGGAGCATTTACTGTGAGGAAGAGTTATAGTTCAGGCTCTGGGAAGACAAACAGGCATTGACCAGCAACTTGCAATTTCAGTGTCAAAGTCTTACTTCATTCCTTGTAGCATCCCTGTGTAAAAGTCATTTCCATTCGATGCTTACAGTTCTCAGAAAATCAATCAAGCTAATTTGTGGGCCATCCAGTGGGACACAAGGAGTCTGATGGTACCTTTCCCTGGAC
>JANHGB010030445.1:0-19670 GCA_026283785.1 Coracopsis vasa
GGCTTGGAGCAATCTGCTCTAGTGGAAGGTGTCCCTGCCTATGGCAGGGGGTTGGAACTGAATGAGCTTTAAGGTCTCTTTAACCCAAACCAGTCTGGGATTCTATGAATGCCTTCAGCTTCTGTTTTGTATCTGGTGTTGGTCAGCACCAAACAAAAAACTAAAACCCTATATAAAATAATGAAATATATTGGCAATGAAAAGAGAAAACGAAGCAGTGATTGATTCGGAATGAAAGTTAAAAACATCCCCAAAGAGAAGTGAATTCTCTTTTGTGTCTGGTACAGTGGCAATAATGTTGACATTTTAATGCCATTTAATGCTATTGAAGGGCAAAAAAATACAAAGGAGTCTTTTCAAATAGAAATCATAATTCTGAAAGTGTTGAAATTTGCCAATGTGATGGTCTGGGATTTAGCAGAGAATAAGACTATAAAGCCCCTGCGTTAGCAATATCAGCGTGTATTTGGGATATGTCCCAGTCCCGAAAGCCTTCTCTTTTCCACAAAAAGCAGTGCAAAAAAAGCCTGCCTAGATCTAATCACCCCATCTCCCAAAGCTATTAGTGGATCTGCTCATAGATAAACAAGAACCAAAACATCCTGAGAGCACTGGGAGAAATAAATAGGTTTTCTGGAAGGGCGAGTGAGTGTGAGAGCGAGGAGGGGAGGAGCGGGGCAGATGTGTGTGAGTTTGAAGACTGGTTTTTGCATTACAGGATGTCATTTATTTAGGTTGCAAAAACATGTTTTTACAGCATTATTCTGGGCCTTTTGGAGTTCTCAGGCGCTTGGAAGGCAGCTCTGACTCCCGTGTCAATGGGCACTTGGGGACTCCGAGCCCTGAGTTATTTGACTGTCAAATGCTGTTACCAAGTCACTGGAAATCACTTTTTTCCCTCTTTTTTTAAATAGAATTAGTTTGTTTTTCACTCCAAGATGCCCAGAACAATCATTCATCTTCTAAAGCTGCAAGTGGCAGGAGGACAGCTAAAAATAGCACATTCCAAAAAGCTCAGATTCAGATGCTGGAAGAGAGATTTTCCCTTATTCATATTCTGCACCCTTATTTAACCTGATAAAACACCCCCAACTAGGCAAAATAAGAGAAGTCCCATGGAATCCTATGCTATACGTGCCGTAATCTTGTCATTTGTGTCAAATCATAAGGAGAAAAGTACCAGTCTGTGCTGCTGGCATTTTCTAAGGGAGGAAAATCCAACTGCTGTTATCCACAGCAGGCCTTTGATGGATTCGTTTCTGAAGGTTCTTCTTAATCCTGGCATGTCTGCTGGAATTTGGAGGTGGGATGAGCTCTGACCTTAAACTGAAGCGTCTTCCCAGACCTCTGGTTTTGCCAGTTCACTGGGGTCTCTTCCCAAGCTCCTGGGAGCTGTGGCCTAACCAGATTACAGAGGTGTGGAGATGTGTCTGAATCCCAACACACACCCCCTGGTTTTCCTTATAGGAATGACTTCTGTTACAAGATCTACACAAATCTAGTTAAATAATTGAGCCTCTTCTAGCACCTGGAAATCTCATTCAGAAAGAAAAGAATTTGACCTTTTGTGTCTCAGTCTGGACTTCAGCATCCCAAGCTTGCGTATGGCCATATAAAGCAGTATCAAGAGGCATTGCTCACTTCATGCCACACTTTGTTTATAAGCCTGGATTACGGTTTTGTCCCAGACAGCTCGCCCTACCCTAAAATACTGGCAGTTTAGGTGAGAGGAAAATCAGATTAACTGTTCCTTATAGCAAGAGAGCTGAGACCTGGTGCAGGGAGCGGCTTCCACTTAGAGCAGGCGCTGCTGCCAAGCCAGCAGCTGAACACAGGCATCCGGAGCCAGCACTGCTGTTGTGTGAGCTCATCTCCCATCCCTGCCAGTGCTGCACCACTGATTGCTCCAAGCTTGTTTTGGGGGGGTTTGGCTGGCATCAATAGCTGGGAACCCCATAAAACCAGAGGTCATAAAGGAAATGTTTGACAAATGTTTAGCTCTAGTATTGAGGCTGCTGTAAAAGGCTTTTGGATGCATGTTAGATCTGTCCCTTGCCTGCTTTAAGCTATGTACAACTTTGGGGGTGTTAACTACAGTCTGCAGAACCAAGGGGGCTAAGAGCATCCTCTGAGTGTTCTCAGTAGGATCAGTGCATTCCCCTACAGGATACAACCTGTGGAGTGCCGTGGCCTTTCCTTTAGCTGTGTATGAGCTACTGCTATGGGAAGACCAGATTCAACTGCTGAGGCTGCATGTGATGATCTCCAGTGGAAGAGAGTCCCTGTGGTGGTGGAGGGGGACTTCCTGCAAGTGCCCTGGTCAGTACAGTGATGCTGGAGACCTGACTGCCAGGGTTATGTTGGAACCATGGGATCAGTCAGTGAACACTTTCAAGACACCTTCCTTGTGGTCTCTGTCGATGCTGACATGAGTCACATTCCTTGTAGGCAGGGCATCTGCAGCAGGAGGAAGAAAATGAGAAAACTTAGGTGTAGTTAGAAAATACAAGTAAGGAGAATAAGGACATGCAGTGGTGGAAAGGGGGAGCCCAGCCCACCATCACCACCCTTTGTGTAGCGTTATCACTCCCAGCCCCAAAGGGAGGAAGAAATGAGGCAGCCACACTCTGCTTTGCTCTCCCAGCTTGGCACAGGGTGAGCTGCTTGGTTTGTAATGTCAGGGACTTGTCTTTGACTGAAGCCAGGGACGAAAGGTTTGTACAGGTTACTGGGCCACTTTGACCTTTTGCCTGCTTTATCAAAGGCCAGAGAAAAGATTCTGTACTTTGTGTGGGGCCAGAGACTGACTGGCCATACATGCTCATGGCTTTGATATAAGCCCAAGTCCTACCTGAAGCATTAATCTAATGCTGACAGCTTAGGTACATGTTGCTCTTCTCATTCAATAGCCAGTGAAGTGATTTTTCCAGCAGGTTGCCAGTGGCAAAGGGAGGGTTTAGGAAGGTCTGATGCCATGCCCGAGCACGAGCCACTGGGGCATGCCATCTCCATCCTGCAGTGGGACAGGGCCATGTTGTGGAGCAGGCTTAGCAAGGCTTTGCAGGACTGCTGGCATGGATGCAATCTGCACACCACAGTTAAAGCACGCTGTAGTTCAGAAAGGCTTTCTCATATGCTGGTCTGTTCTTTGAGGGGGAAGGAGAGAAAACCTTTCTTATGAGCTTTGGATGCCTTGGTGGTACCTCTTGTGCGTGATGTGCAGCCCCTTCCTCCCACTGCCCAAACTCAGGAAGTATAAAACGATCCTATTTTTATCCCTCCTTTTTGTTTTATCACCAAATTATCGTTCAAGAGTGCACAAAGATTTCCCCTTTCCCTGTCCATTACCCTTAAAGTGCTGTAACCATGCAGGCACCTAAACTGCTCAGCACACACACTCCCTGCTTTGACTTGACCCGTGCTCCTTGCAGCCCTCTTGCAGGGAACCATGTTTCATTCTCTTGCTTCTCAGCTTCTCCTCAGTTACCTGTGAGCCTTTTTTGTTAGTCCCAGTTGATGCTAATTTGAGCCTTCTGCACGCATGACCAATGAACCTTGCTGTATCTGGTCATCCTTCCGTGTTTCCAGAGGTGGTCTCCATACTTATCTGTAGGGTTTTTCCCTTTGCCCAGGAGTTTCCCCACTGCTCGCATCTCCCAGCTCTCCTCAGAACCCAAAGGCACGTAGACAGAAAACAAGGAACATCTCTTCATTTACTACTGGTGTGTCCTTAATTTCCTAGGCGGGCCAGGAAATGTGATTGATCACAGGAAATGTGATTGATCACTGTTATCATTGGCCATATGTTTTTCCCTTTTCATAGGATAACAGTTGTAAACATCTTGGAGTCTTACTTTAATTCTCATGTAATGGGGTGATTTCTTGGCTGCTCGTATGAAATGAGTTTCTGGGAGTGTTTTGCACTGGGAAGCGCTGTGGATTTGGCTGACAGTGACTTATGTGCCTGTCAATGATGGAGATGCTCTCAGGCTGTAGCCGTCTTTTCTGCCTGTAATGTGTGGTGTTGGGTTTGTTCTTGTGCTTGTTTTGCCTTTGGCTGCTTGTTTGTTGTGGTCACTGTGTTTTCATGTTCTGATTTTCGGTTATCACATAGCCGTGGAGACCACCACTGTGCTCTGCCTCCCGTTGTTGTGGCTTCCTGCTAACCACTGTTTGTTGTGGGAGATAACATGCGGTGGTGTTTTTCGGCTTGTTCCTTTGCTCTGGCTGCTTGATGTTTGCGTTGTAGCCGTGGATTTCCGTGGTAAACCCTTGGAGCTTGGGAGAAAAGAGAACAAACAAGCTTTCCCTTTCTAGTCATTTGGGGAGCTCGAACATGATCTTGTTCAGCGCGACCACGAAAACTTGGAGATCAAACTGAGTAAATTGAAAGTGTCCCACAACACAGAAATTCCCTCCTTCCGCCTTTCCACTCTTGTCTCTCCACAACCAGACTCCTCCTGCCAGTTCCAAGCAGAAGGGAGATTTGCCTACTGCTAAGAGAGCTGCCTTGTGCTCCCGCTGAGTGGGGTTGGGATGGTGATGATGGAGTGTCAGAGCAGAGCTGTGTCTTTGGTCGGAGAAGACTACAGGCCCTAAAATGTGAATTGATGCCTTTGTCAGCCTTATGACTCCATAAATCCATTATTTTTATCATAGAAGAATAAGGTTTGTGTCAGGGGAATGGAGAGGAGGGGTTGGGGGAGCAGAGGAATACGTTTATATCAAGCTTTTCCATGCGAAGAGATAGGTACTTTCTGAAAGGTTCTACTTTGGGGCGATTTGTCTACAAACTCTGTTCCACTCCTCTTGCTTCCCCCCACTGCTCCAGTGCCAAACATCTCCCTTTACCCATACAGATTAAGGTGGTGGGTTGTCAGGGTTTTATGAACCCCATGTTTTTTCCCTAGAGATAAACTCCCTGCATAATCCAGATGGGAAAACGTAGCTGCAAGATGCTTAAAACCGAGACATTTGAAAGGTCCTTGTGGGAACTTCCCTCCAAGTCTTTTATACTTGTTTAAAAGCCCCTTTTTTCCCTCCCCCAACCATGATCAACACCACTGAGATTCCGACGGCTGTAATCAGCTCTAATAGGAGCAGCAAAGCCAAGTGCCACGCGTTGTTATGCCTCAGCCCCTGTAGTGCCGGTATCCGGAACCTCACTTGCGCTGGGATAACAGTAAACAGATGTGAGGGCAGTAGTTGCAATACTGAGTTACCCTTTAAAACTCTAGCTTGCCCCATGGATTTTTACAGTTCTTGTTAAAAGCCCTTCTTACTGAAGGCTTTTTCTTTCCCTCTTTCTTTCCTTCTCCTGTTCCGCAAGGTTATTTTCCTTCTTGCAGGATCAGCTCCCCTGACTGATTCACCGCGTGGCTCCATAAATAGTTGGATTGGCATAATTGAAGGGTGAATGGGATTTGGGAGTGAGTGGCTGGTGATTGAGAAAGGAGGGGGAGTGTGATGGGATAAGCTGGGCTTACCACCGAGAGGAATGTTTGTGGAGCCATGGCTTTTCCACAAGGAGCCACAAGTCTATCGGAGAAGCAGGGAATTGCTATGACCACTGGAGGAGAGAAACTCTGTTCTCTGGGCCAGAGACTGATGATATATGTTGCTTTAAGAGTATTGTCTTTGGCTTTGACCTCGTGCAGATGTACATGCCTGTAGCTTAACACGCTGAGCAGTCACTTCTGAATGGGAATAGGCACAAGAGTCCTGTTGAAGTCTATAGAGTGATGCTGCTCAAGGCAGAGAACCACCATGGGTGCTTTGGTGCTGAGCTAGGTCTAAAAGTTATGTTAAATATCTGCCTAAAGCATTCTGAAGTTGTGACTTTACTTCAAGTCTATTGAGTTTCAAAGAGAAATAACCCTTTTGTGGGTGGGCTCAGTTCCAGGGATCCTTGGTCTGTTGGGTGCTGATGCCAACAGAAGAAAGAGGGTGAAAAAGCAGTGCTAAGAGGAGGAACAAGGGGTAGAAGCACAGACTTTACACTGTTTTCAGCTAGCTGTGAGGTAGCACCCCAAGGATTCAGTTTCCCATAACATGCAACTGGGAGGGCTATAGGCAACTGCCCTGCCCTTGGCCCTGCCATACACTCCCACTGCCTCCCTTATACTGTTCTCACTGTCACAGGGTGAGCTGTACCATGGAAAACGAGCCCACTGGTGAAGAAGAAACATCTTCCTGATCTGATCCATTCTGCACCTTCGTTGCTGCCAGATCTGACCCTGGAGAAGGCAAGGGAATATAGGCAGAGCAGTAGGAGGATGAGTGAGCGGGCAGTGGTGAGCTCTTCCCACAGAATCGTTAGGGTTGGGAGGGACCTCTGGAGATCATCTAATCCAACCCCCCTGCCAAGGCAGGGCCACGCAGAGAGGAGGTGACACAGGAACACATCCAGGTGGGTTTGGAATGTCTCCAGAGAGGAAGACTCCACAACCCCCCTGGGCAGCCTGTCCCAGTGCTGACACCCTCAATGTCAAGAAGTCCTTCCTCATGTTTGCTGTAACTCAACATGAGTTCCCAAGCAGAGATAGGTTACATGAGGATGCTGCAGGCATTGAAGAGTGAATCTGGCCTTTTCTAGTGACAAGGCCAGCAGCCACCCTGCCAACACTTGGTTCTTGGCAGCTTCAGTTCAACATTGTCATCAGCTCTGCCCGCTCGTTTGTGGGCATTCCAAAATGTTGTAATTTGTAGGTGTTGTATTTTTAACCATGACATCGGTGTCTTTAGACACTCCATGACCACAGAACAGCTTTCAAAAGAGGGATATGGACAAAAGCAATGGCTTTGGTTTGGTTTGTGAGTGCTATTGAGGGGCTTTCTCCCTGGAGAGAGGGTTCCTGTCCTAGAGCTCACGCTCCTGTTCTCCCAACTGTTGAGTCCACAGGGAGAAGCTGTGGAGCCGGGGATGTGCGTGTGGATGTGGGCAGTGACACATTACCAGGGCATGTGCAGAATTCCCACGAATGACCGCAGCACTTTGCCGAACAACTATCAGAAGGTTCCTCACCCTTCCTCAAGGGAGGATGCTGTGCTTCCAAAAAAGCCTCCCAACGGATATAACCGTATTCATCCGGTTCTGTTACAACCGTTGCTCTTCCTGTGGCTGTTTTGCTCTTCATTATCTCCCTGGGAAGAGGTTGTTCTCTTAAGCAACAATATCCCCAAACCAGTTTGGTTTCTACAGTGTCCATATTTAGTGGGACTGTTTCTGATTTAGAAGCAGCCTTTGCATGGGTGTGAAGATGCTCTGCACCATGTGAGCAGTGTTAAATGGGCTTTGCCCCCTGGTCTGTAGCTGGAGAAAATGTGTGTGAGATTTCCCTGCTGCTAATAAGCATTGTGTTTGCCTTCCTCTTTGGGGGTGGGATAGATTTGGGGAAGGAACTAAAAAAGGCCTTCCAGTGGGACACGAATGTTTCTGCTTGTGTTCCCACATTGTTCCCAGCCTTCTGCCGGAGCCCAGCTGTATGACACAGGCCTCCAAAATGTAAGCGAGATTCCCCGATGGATGACGCACGCAATCACAACTCGCTGCTTGCGTGGACAAGGCAACAGCCGTCTGCTGGGTGGTAGAGAATGTTTGCTGTGGGGGAAGAGGGTGCTGAAGCCAGCGTGGGCTTAACCCACAGCATGAGTTGGACCCTGGGCTTCTGCAGATGTTGGACCCAGACCCTTCTGCAGCCCTGAGTGTCTGTAGAAAGGCTCTAAATTCTTGACAGCCCTTTGAGAAGGGTTTGCTCCTCTATAGGTAACTAACAGGGGTCATCACACACTGACAAGTGCCCAAGGGTTCCTGGAGAGAAAACCAGTGAAGCATTGGGTTCCCAGGAGGTGGGAGCAGAGGAGCAGCCTCCAGCAGCAGCAGAGTCTTTGCTGCTAACGGGAGGGAATTGGAGGCAGTGCTTGGATAGGAATAAGTAGAGCTGGCAACAAATGTGCATTTCATTTTATGAACATTTCATGGTGAAACTTAAAACTTCCAGAAAATTTGGGGGACTGGATAGCTCAGGGGATTAGTAATGGGATACGGAGCCTTTCATCTCACCAGTGCCTTTTCAACTGCAGCTCGAGTCAATCCCAGCGACTGAAAGTTGTTACCATCTGATGGCTTATGTGTAATGAGTTGATGGTCTCCCTCGGTTTCCTGGTAGTCAGGTATCTGCGGCTGACGCACACAAACACACCAGCACACCATAGAGCCTGGCTGCTGGCCAGCCTTGTTGGCAGCCCTGCCAATGACTGGATGGGTCCAAGGGTGAAATATCCCACTTGCTTCTAGCTGGGAGCATTATCAGGTAGTACCCTGGCATGTGCAGTGTGTGAGAAACTTGTTAGGTGGGAAAGCAGTGAGCCGGTTTCGAGCAGTGGGTTTATGTAGACATCTTCCATCTGTGCTGAGGTCTACAAGCAATAATGTTTTGTTGCAAGGACCTCCTTTTTGGATGCTCGCCCCTTAGCAATGCTGTGATGTGTGTGAGATTTATGTGTTGCAAACAGCAAAGTCATTATGGCACAGGGCTTTCTGGTTAGAATAATGTCATGGCTTTTCTCCCCCTGCCCAAAGTGGTTCTAAGTGGAACCTGGAGCACATTTGGAAGCATTTGCTTATTAATGCATCTATGAGTGTTGCACAGGGCTGCACCATTGTCCCATTGCCAGATGGGGAAACTGAGGTAGAGAGAAACCAAAGGAGCAACTATTCCAAGATGAAAAATTCAGGAGTCTCTGGGTGCTGGCCTTATGCTGAGTCTGATAATGGATTAGACCATTGGTGTACTCTCTGCTTCTCCCTCAGTTAGGACATCTGCCGTTACTCTTTCCATTGTGGATCTAAAAACGACCCTCAGATGAAGCCTGAGGAAAAGGCTCTTGCTTGGGGGATGTGGTCTTTACCATTGTGTGCTCTAAAGACCTCATAGTTAGGACATAGTTTGGAACAAGGTGATTCCTACTGAAGGTGTCCATGCATAGATTTTGTTGGTTCTGCTCAAAGTCATGGTGATGGGTTGAAGAACCAGTTGGAGATGACTGAGCCATGGGGCTGGTTGTAGTCCACAGGTGAGATCTCTCATGAGCAGGCAGTGATCCATGGAGGATGCTAATCCCCTGATGAGCATGCAAGACTGAGCATCCCTCAGTAACCCCCACATCTGGGGCATTTCTGATCCAGTGTCTAACAAGAGGAATGGGTACAGTCTAGTGCAAGAATCTATGGACCAAAGCGGTGGTGGGGTGAGGCCCCGTGTGCCCCACTGTCTTTTCCATGATTATACAGAGCCAGGCACAAGCAGGCCATTAGTAAACAAGTGATGTCAGCTCCCACTGGCATCGTTTTTAAGCACTTTGTATATATTACTTGTCTGTACGTATCTGTGGCCTGTTCTTTCTCCCCCTCCCGCTGCCTCTCAATCATCTTTTGGTGAAAACCCACATCTGTAGATGTTGTTCTTAACAAAAATAAAGCCATCCATCTCCTTTGGCCTGCCCTTCTGTCATGTCAGCTCAGGAAAAGTGGCTCGGTCAAGGTTTACAGTAGCTGTCGCAGCCTGCAGTGGGAAAGGCACTTATCTGTAGAGGAGGGTTAGCAGTTCTCAGGAATGCATCCTTCCCTCGGACTGAGGGGGTGGCTTTTGTTTATCCTCTGGCACACAATGAAATGATGGGAAAACATGCTTGGATGCACTGCAGTAGTAAGGTGGGGCAGGGCAGCGGTTAAAAATGGAACGGAGCCTTTGATCCCCAGCCAGAGCAGATGACTCCCAGGGCTTGGGTTTGAGGGTGGACGTCATGTTCTTTCTCTCCATCTCCGTGTACAGATCGAAGAGTTCCCCCTCCTACCTAGCGAGTAGAACAAAGCCTCCCAGGCAGGCCTGGGGGAAGCGAGGGGTTGCAAGTGAGGTTGGAAGGAAGGAGGCAGGGTTTGGGACATCATGCCTGGCTCAAGGAGGGGAGCCCACAGTGCATCCCATGATCTCGAAGCACCGCAGCGAAAAGCACGCAGCTGAGCCTCTGGGCTGTTGTTGCCTTGGTGGGGGACGAGGGGCCAAGCAGTGAGTCATGACAGCGGCTGGGGTTTGTGACAATGTTTTTCCTGTTAATCTCCCCTGCCATCTCCCCCAGCAAACACAATGGAAAACTCGGTAATCCAGGAGATAGCCTGGGGCATACCACAACTCCAGAGGGTCCTCGCAGGGAGGCTCTGCGTCCTCCCCACATTTCCCAGCAGCCAGACCAGGTAGTAAATAACAGCACAAGTCCAAAAGATCGAAGGGGAGTGATAGAAGTATTACGTGCTTGTGCTTAGTCCTGCTCTATCCCGGATCTGGAGTGGGACGCTCAAAGACTCCGGAGGGCTGACTCCTTGGAGCCGGAGTATATCATCTGTTAAGTCTCTGGCACGACAGACTTGCTTTCGAGTGAGCAAATTGAAGGGTCGTCTCTCAAACTCTGGTTAATGCCACATGCCAAAGTAGACAGAGAGAGAAACAGAGGGGGATGATAGATCCTCAGATGTATAGATCAATCTATGGCTCGAGGCATGTTTGTTTCTTACTCGGGTTTGTTTCTGTAGTCTAGGTATATTGTTTTTATTATTTATAGTGTTGGGAGGAGTAATCCTGTGTGTTTGAATTTATTTGCTGTGCTGTGTGGCTGATTTGGAACGCGTCCTCTTGTGGGTTTTCTTGTTATTCTTTTTGCTAAGGAGCTCAGCAATCACTTGGCACTGAGTATAGGGGGGGGAAAAAGATCCCAAGGTTTCATTTAACCATTTACCTTTTCAGCACTTAGCCACTGCACTCAGGTCGGAGATAGCTGAGGGACCCTGCGTGGCCTGCATTCAACCAGTCTTGCGTGGAAGTTAAGCACATTCCCCAAGCTAAAACTGCCTTGCCAAGCAGTGGGCATGGTGAGGATGGCTTCACCCAAGGCAGCAGCAGCAGCACTGCCCCGGAGATGGAGCGGAGCAGCTGGTGAGCAGCAGCACGGGAGCCTCAGCCAGCGCCGCACAGGGAGCCAGAAGGGAAAGAGGATCTGTTACATTGCAAGTTAGCTTCAAACTCGCTTCAGTGTTTTAACATGAATCATTCATTCCACCAGTGAGATGACTGAGGAGTCCGGGGGGAAAAACATCCAAAACGGAGGGATGCTGCAGAGGAACATCTAAAGGGAGGTGGATGGGGGGGACTTGGGCTCAGGACTTCAACAGCTCAGATGCATCCTTCAGATGCTTAAGCAGGAGTCCTGGTTTTCCCTTTTGTTGATTCAGAAACCCAGCGTTCTGGACTTGTTTTCTGTTTGCAATAGTGTGTCTTTGCGTCTCTGTGGCTGGCAGAAAGGGCCTGTAACAGTGCCTTGGGGCTTTGCTTCTGAGCTGAGCTGTGGCTCTCCTCCATGGAGCAGGCTCCACATCTGCAGCAGCTCTTGTCTGGCAGATGTGGGAAGTCCCAGGAGGAGGGAAGGCAGTGGCAAGGCAAGGAGGGAGGCTCCTTGGGTGTGAATTGTTCTATTCCGGGTACCAAAAGCAGAGAGAGCTGCTTTTGTAGCCTTCTGAACGGGGTTTTTAAAGGTCCCAGTGCAGGTGTTAACACTGTGGTTGTCCCTTTGGTCACACGGCTGAACCTGAGTCAAGAGACGCTGGAGCCCAACATGTGTACATGTACAGCTAGAGCAGGAGCCATGTCTCTTCTGCAAGACTTCCCTAAGAAACAGGGACTCCCAAGGCACTGAGCATTGAGTTGTGTGGTCCTGTGCACAATACAAAGGTCATCCATAAGCCTCAGAGCACCTCAGCAGTTCAGTTCTCCAGTGAATTCCTCCTCGCATGATGCCCTGTGACAGGGATTTCCCCGATCACATCTCTCTCTGCAACAGCTCAGGCTGTGCAGCCAAATTGGCCGCATGTCCTCTGAGCACAGGGGACAGTTCTGGCCTGTTACATTTGCAAAAGCAGTCTAAATACAACATTAAAGCCAAGAAACCCAACCCGCATAGCCTGGACGCTTCACATTGTAAGCAGGCTGAGGCATCATTAATTCAGCTGCTTTGCTTGCCCATGGCATTAACTACGCTTGTTTTCCTCCTCTACGTGTAAAACCTGACACTTTGCTATTTCTGACTATTGATCTGTACTGAACTTGAGCCCAAATTTGCTCCAAACACCGCTTAGCTGAGCAGACACATCAGTAGAAACTTGAGTTTGGGGAGTTGTCCACCTTAGTGTGATTTCTTACTCTTAACTTGGGCTTTGGGGGTTTATCGTTACTGTGCATTCAGGGTAGAGCTATGGCTGCTGGTTCCTTCTTTATCTGTTGTATTGTCTCATTTCCAAGGTGTCGGAGGGGAAGGAATGCTTGGGTTTAGAAATGTGCAGCATTGCTCTTCCTAATGAGTTTTGAGATGTGTGGGACTGTCAGCACCAACGTGAATATGTGGATTATTGTCCCAGTCTGACTGTTGGGAATCTTAAAAATTCCTATTGATTTAATTCCTAATGATTCCATTGCTGTTGTACAAATAAAATACATCCATGTAGGCTGATACAAGGACACAAAAGGTGGCCCTGGCCCACTCCAGATTGCTTGGAAGGGAGCCAGCTTGGGCATGGACAGAGGAACTTGGGTCTTCGCACCCATATCTTCCTTTGGAGGTACCCTTCGAGGTGTAGCCATGTTTCTATGGTAAAACTCAGCACGATACACAGGGTGATGGGGCTCTGTTGAGCATGTTCCCAGTGAAACTATGCCCTCTACTCTGTGTAACAGGTTACACTGAGAAGGAAAACCAGATTTTGGCTAAAATCAAAATGTTTTCCAAGACTGTCAGCTTCAACTACGTTTTCCAGCAGATGAAGTTGGCACGACTTCCTTTAGCTTTCATGTTTTGTTTGGATAGCATCAAAGGCTCTTGTTTCAGTGGGCTAGGATCTTGTCATTTCAGCACTAGCATTTCACTTCGTCTTGGTTTCTCTATTACAGTAAATATAGGTTTTGGTGTTGCAGTGAGCAAGGGGGTTGGTGACATGAGGTGTAACTGACTTGTAAAAGGAAGGGTGATGCCTGGATACTTCTTCCAAAAGGAACTCATAGACCATGGCTTTGTAGGGTGACTGGAGGTGAGGTAGGACTTCCCACCACAGTGACTTCCAGAGAGGGAGCGTGGAGGAGGAGCTGGTTGCCTTTATGGTCATGTTCAGCACTAAACTGTAGCTGAGTTGCTCTCATCCATGGGAGGGCTTTAGTCTTACTGGAGCAGACAATATGTGGGTTTCTTCCTAATGGAAAAATTGGGGACTTTTTACTTTGTAGAAAGCTTCAAAATCTTGGCTGGTTTTCTCCAAATGGGAATCTTAAATGAGTTTTTGTCTCTGAAACTGGGAATTGTGGCAGTTCAGGGACGTTGTGCTCTGCCCGGCTGCAGTGCCCAAGAGCAGCCAGTGTTGAAAACCTTGACATGCTCCTCAGGAAAGATGCTTTTGACTACATGAAATGGTGTTTGTTCAGGTTTTAATCCACAAGGATGTGTTTGAAACAAAGATACTTTCAAGGCTTTTGAGACCATGGCTCGCACAGCTTTGGGGCTGTTGAGTGTGTTCCATGGGTAATGCTGATGATCCATTGTTTCATCCTAATGCTCTACTGTAAGGGGCTTATTTCAGATTATATTGGTTTAAATGTATGAAGTTTACCTGGGAGGATAAAGAAAGATCCTTCCCCTATGTACTTGATGGGGAAAAAAAGGCAGCCTAAGCTATGAAGGGTCCTTACATCAAGGTGGGATGAGTTGTCACTGCTCACTGTGTGGTTTCCAAGCCCTTTGGTGTTTCCATACTGAAGCCCAGAGGATGATTTTCCCATTGGTGAAGCTGAATTACATATCCATGTTCCTAAATTCCTTGTGTTTGTTTGCTTCTAAGCTAACACTGATTCTGAGCAGGTACTGTTGGTAAAAGCACAGAGCTATGCAAGCACAGACAGTTCTTTGGAGACACTTTATCTCCCTTGTAGGTGCCGGTGGGGAAGGGGAGCTCTGCTGCTTTCTTTGTTGGCTTTGGTCACAATCTGTTCTCACGGCTGTGGGCCATTAAGCAGGGCATGCTGCCTTCCCTCGGTGCCTGCGCTAGAGGCTTGGTTTTACTCAATCCAAAGATATGTGGCTGCATTTTGAATGAAAACTACATCTGAAACCAGTTTTATCAGTTTCCTGGAAGATGACAAGGGAGAAAATATGTGAAAAATGTCTTTTCACCACTGTTGGGTTGGGGTTTTTTTCATCCTTTGTCACCCATTGCATCAAGCTTCCTTATCATTTAACCATGAGAAAATGTTTTCACCCAATAAAACAGAGGCCAAACCCTCATGGGTTCATTAAGGGGTGACTGGTGTGACTGGAGATAGCTGATCTGGAGTGTGAGGGGAGCGTCGGCTCCAGGACCTGTACGTTAGCCCAGCATTTATTTGCTTGCTGGTGATGTTTTGGGACAGGGGGTGAGGGAGACATTGCTCCTGCTTAAACCAGCTACATTGGGGTGAACTTGTTTGCTGTGGGTTAGCTCAGCTTTGCTTGTAGGTGAGAGCAGCTTCCAGTGCCTTGCTGAGCTCCTTCTTTCCACCATCCCATGGACAGGAATGAGCAGTGAGTCTCGGCTCTCCTCATCTGTGCTGATGCTCCCAGTATGAGCAACCATGCAAAGGAATAAGGGCTATTTGACAGCCCATAACTACTTTGCACAGAAACAGGGCAAGAAACATTCTCACTTGCAGTGACTTCCCCACTAGGCAATATATTCATCCCATTTCTCCCAGTGGATGCAGCTTTCCTAGCTGCATAACAACGTATTAGTTAGGTCACTTCACAGCTATGAGGCTTGTGTGGATTCCCTCCCTTCTAGGAATTCTGCCTATGAATCATCAACACTTAAGGCTGTAGTTTGATGTCTTTATTCACACTTAATGCTAGTACTTGGATGCAGAAGTAATCCTGTAGAATCCAATGGGACTAGCTGTGGAGTTATATGCTATTAAATCTTTGGCCTTTTAACACAGTAATGTGCTATAGCCAGATTTGTGAATAAAACTGAAATGCAGTCCTGGCTTTCGGAGGGGTTAGGAGTAGTACAGGGCAGAATGTTTCATGATGAAACCTAGCCCCATGTGAAAATTCCCTGCTAGCTGGCTTCCTTGTAAACCCTGGGATGTGATCCTCTAGGGAAAAGCGGTCAGACCCACCTGGTCTTGCTTCTCAGAGCAACCACTGGAGCTGGGAACAAATTACACCCCAGGTTGGGGTTTTTGTCAGCCTATTTTATACTTTCCCCCATTTGTTCACTATTGTTGTCATGAAGATGCTTCAGAGCATCATGAATAATTGTCTCGATAGAATTATAGCTTTTAAGGCTGGATGCGCCAGGTTGTTCTGCCTTCATCTTGGGTACCATGGGAGATGCAGGCATGGGAGATACAATCCTGCTTTCCAAGAGGGGGTTTGGGGTGTTATAGTGATGCTGTTTATTTGTAGGAGAGCATTGCTCAGGTCTCCACTCAGTTTCTAGCTGGGTTTGCTGGACTTTCTGAAGCTGATGTGCAGGCTTCAGTCTGGCTTCCTTGGAGGATGGGTGAGTGAGTCCCATTAACCTCATTTTCCTCTATGGGATGGGGAAAGAAAAACAGTTGTTTGAAAAAGCAACAGCATTGTCATTGGTCTCAAGAGTATCTTCATAACATGGTGCTTGAACTTCAGATGGAACACCAGTTGAGACTGGGAGTGTTGGATCAAGAGTTTCAGGGGAAGGAAACACTCTTGGGTAAGGCCTTATAAAAGTGGGGATGCAGTTTGTGACAGATGCTCAGTTGCGTCCAGCTGATGTGCTTTTCTTTGTGTCAAAGGACCAAAAAGCATCAGAGGCAATTGATGAAAACATGCCCACCTTTGGGCTTGTTCTGTGCCATCTGCAGCCCTGCTGTAGGATGGGGAGCAGCATTGCTCCCAACTGCATCCCATAAGAGCAAGGAAGGATTAGCCAGTTCCTTTCTGCACTGGTCAGGCTGTAAGCAGACTTGACATTGCAAATAGAAAAGGAATCCAGAGCTGGTGAATGCTCCTCGGTGTCATTTAAGAAAACAAAACTAAACCAGTTGTGGGTCAGAAATCTTCATTCAATGGAGTCAACCTCAACCACAACACTGCAGCCCCAGTGATGGAGAGGATGGTGCCATTCCTCAAGCCCTGGTGCAGCAAAGTCCTGCCCAGCCCCACTCAGCTGGGAGCAGTGCTCCTTGAGTGCAGCCGTGCCCTGGATGCCATGCCAGCCCTTTTCAATGTGCCCAAGACCAGAACCACCAGCAAACAGCAAAGACGCTCCAGTGCAGCTGTATAGAATTACACTGCAGGGGAGGAGAGTGGGGAAATGAAGAACAGCCATACATCCTCCCTTGGACAGGGCTTGGTTTACACTGCTCCAGCGGAGGTTTGTTTTCTTTATACTACATTGGATTGTGGCAATGGGGGCTGGACATGAAAACATGACCCAGCGCGGCAGCTCTGTGCCATTGCTGGTCCACTTGCCTGAGCTCCTGCAAGGACCTGACATGGGAGCCTTTAAAGTCTCTTTCTTTAGCTTCTGCCTCTCCCTTCCCCCTCTCTTTCCCCTCCCAAGGTGCTTTTAATCCCTTTGGTTAATGTGAAATTAAGATAATGAGTCAAAGAGAAGAGAGGACCAGGAAGGGGACAGCAAGGGGGGTGGAAAGGGGAAAAGAAAAGCAAATAGAAAGAAGAGAGATTCTTCTGACAGATAATTAGGGAGATTGGTTTACCAGCCAGGGACTAATGCTGGCTTCCCAGCTCCAGCAGTCCCTCGTGACTCATTTTGTGCCTTTAATTTCTATGGGGTTCCTTAAGCAGGTGCCCTCTGACAGGTAGTCAATAGAGGACTTCTGGCTGAGCACCAGCGCCTCTTTGGAGAGGTCAGGTTGGGAGGTCAGAGAGCAAGGCCGGGGAGGTTGGCAGGTCAGGAGCCATCACGGTGACAGATGAACCTAAACGTGTTCCCTCTCCCCGGCTCTCCCTCGCAGAGCAACAGCACTGGCATCCCTTGAGACCAGCCCTCTCTTTGCTCCTGTTCATCTCCCGCTCGCACCTCTCAACTGCTCTTCATTAGTCAGAGGATAGTGCTTGTTCACAGCCCTCGATCCCATGGTGAGAGGGTGCTGTCTCCATACCTCTCAACTGGTCCTCATTAGGTAGAACAGTCCCCTTTTGTCCTGCATGAAGCCCCCTTTGTTTCTGTGCCACAGCAGGGCTGCAAGAGCAGAACCTGATACAAAACAATGCAGCATTATTTAGCCAGAGCCTAAAGTCAAAGAGAGAGCAGCGTTTGGGGGAGATTTTGCTGCTTTTGTGTGTGGATGTGTAAGCACCCACAGCTTCTCTCTATCCATCTTTCTGCCCTCCCTGCTCTGAGCTTGGTTCTTCTTGCTGATGCTTATAGCTGGAGTTCACCTTCCACTGATCAATGATGCAGGACCCCTCTGAGAATGTATTTCTAAGGCAGTGTAGCTACAAGGAAAACCTTCCTTCAGTTTTTGCTGGCAGGGAGCAGCTTTTATTCTGCTTCTGTGTGCTCTGGGGGTCAGTTCTTAGTGCTCCCCCCTTTCCTTACACAGCTTGCATGGGGATCCCCTGCTTGGCATGGGGGATCTGTGACTATTTTGCTTTGCTTTCACCCCTCCTGAGCTGCCTCCCTGCTGCCGGCAGCTGAGGTTGTGTCGGCTGGAGCCTGATTACTCATTCTGCCTGAGATTCCTTTCCGATTGAGGATAGTGATGGGCAAAAAAGGAATTAATTTTCCTTATAATTGGATTCCAGCTTTTCCCTGAAGAGCTGATGTCTTTAAAAAGCAATGTCTATCACTTCCAGGTTGGTGGCTGTGATGCTGCTGCAAAGCGGTATTGCCACAGGAGTGTCTGGTAGGTTATAAATCGGGTGGCAGAATTAAATGCTTACATGCCTGGAATGCCAAGGTCGGGTCCCTGATCCCATTAGCCACTTCTTTCACCTAGAAACAGCTGGAGCAGAGCAGAGCATCAGCTGCAAAATACCTCGGTCAAGTAGAAACTGCAGAGGCCAGCTGAAAACGAAATGAGCACTAATGTGCTTTTGGGTCCCATCCGCTTGCAAAGAAGTGAGAGGACTGGGATTAAACAGGATCAGCCCCCCAGGAAAGACGACAAAGCCTGATGGTTTGGAGCAACTGGGGACACAAAATGCTCCTTGCACTGAAGAGTGTTTGCAAAATTAAGGTCATCTTTAGGGAAAGCGAGAAAACCCAATGTGGATCAAGGTACAGCAGAGCTTCACAGAAGCAGGAGTGAGGACAAGGAGCTCATTGTCCATGTGCCAGTGATCCAGAGAGAGGAATTTCTCTGTCCAGTGCAAGAGTCTGAATATGAAAGTCCTCTATAAATCCAACCTGATTTGTGAGTTAATTGGAGTGGGGAAACCAGGCCAGTGGTATGGAGGGAATGGGGCTCTGTGGGTTTCCTGGTACACCTCTCCCAAAGAGATCCTCCTCCATTTGGGGAATGCTTCTGTGGCCTGCGGGGCAAGCGTTTACACCAGCATCTCTGTGCCAAGACTCTTACATCACACTGGTCAAGGTTTATTTTGATACCACCGCAGACAGCGTCATGTGTTGCACAACAACCGAACCCGTCCTTCAGCCACCTTGGGAAGCCCTTGAGTGACCTTGAGCCCCACCACCGAGCACGACGGGCACTATGGGAACCGATGGCTGTAGTTCTGCGTCTACAGCCTGTTGGGTGCTGGATGTTCCTACCCTATTGTATACTTTAATTCTATGCAACCCATGCAGAGGAACTGGTATAGGCCTCCCGTGTGACTCAAAGCAGTGACACACGCAGGGCTGGATGTCTCTGGCAAGCAGATGTTTTGGTAGGCAGCAAAGTGGGAGGATGGTTGGTGTTTTTCCTGTAGAAATCTCCAGCGTTGTTTGCTGAAGAACTGGAAGTTCTGCCAAGTGGCTTCAGCAAGGGTCATATCCAGTGGTTTGGTTGCAGGCTGGTGCCTTGCTTTCGTTTCAAGCTCCTGCTGTGCCACCTTGATCTCATTGGCCTTTTTGGCACCACCAAAGCAGCTTGTGTCAGATGCCCACAGCTTGCTGCACCTGCAGCGGGGTGGTCATCCCAAGAGGACTGGGTCCATGTGGAAAATTGGGAGCCATTTGCGCTTGGAGCATGGATTTGCTTTGTGACCAAGATTGGTGGCACCACAGAGAGGATGGGGGTCCAGCGGAGCGCTGGGCTTCAGGACTGCTCCCTGTTTATGCCTCTTTCAGTGTGCAGATGCCATAGCAGGGTGGGACTTTGCATCTTGTAGCTGAGGGGGTTGTGTTTTGTTTTGAACCGTAAATATAACACAATTGTGTTTATAGAATGCAGTTATGTGAGATGCTGCAAATGGGCTTTAAATAGACCAGGGGTTAAATTTAGCCTCCTCTTTATTTTTTTCCTCCCATTGATTTTGCAGAGATAGATTTGTGTTTGAAAGACTTCTCACCCTTGAGTTTACCGGCCTCTGTATGGCATGATCTCATTGCTAGGATCTCCCTCTTTCCCCCCCCATACCTCCCCTTGTTTGCT
>JANHGB010030446.1:0-10464 GCA_026283785.1 Coracopsis vasa
CTGTGTAGAGGACTAACTTGTGCACAGGATTCAAGCTTTCTGCATGCTGTGCCTTTGACCAAGGATAACATGACCAAAGATTATACCTTTAACAAATACTTTTGAACCAAGTAGAGGGGATAAGAGATATTGCCAAGATTCATCATGAAGAAAGTAAGGTCTCTGGGACAGGAACTGTTTTTTGTTCTGCTTGTACACTACACATCTTAGTGGGTTCCTCAAGAGAACTCACTGCACAGTACAAATAATAAGCAGCTGAAGAGCTTGGTCGATCCAAGGATGACTTAAGCAGTTAAATCATGGCCCACTTTTTGTTTCTTTTTTACTTTTTCAGCAACACCTAATGTTCAAGATGTGCAAGTCTAAAATGAATTTTGTCTAAAGTCAAGATGAATGGAAAAGACTACATGTTTTCAACACTGTCAGAATTGTTAATACTGAGTGACAGCACAAGCATAATCAGCATGCTCCTCAGAAAGCAGAAAGTAGTGTGTAGTCCTGCTATTCTTTTTGGTGGCTTCTGACTGAGAGGATTAATACAAGGAAGGCATGGAGAACTATGCTTGTCTAACACTTCGGTCTTGGCATTTTTCTCCAGACTCTGCTTGCCTGGTTTTTCTACTTGACATACAGTGCAAAGTTTTCTAGGTGATCAGCATATATTTTTCAGTGCTGGATAACACTGTTGACAGTCTTACAGCAGACAAAATTCATTAAGTGGGTGCAAGTTTGGAAATCCTGTTTTCTAATGCTTCACTACAGCATCTTAACCACATCCAATGCTCCTAGTCAGTGACTTGTTAAACTGTCACATAATTGAGTAGGAATCCTGCTAATACAAGGCAAGGAGCCATTTTTAGTGTTATTATCACTATTAATGCAGGTCTCACTTTTCCCTTGTACCCTAGTATATTGCAAGTAATTGCTGCCATAGCTGATGAAGGGAGCAGAGGGGCCTAAAAAGGTTTCCTTTCAAGTCATCCCAGCCAATTTCCTGACAGATTATGTCTCTGACTACCCTTCCTGCTCCTGATCTGCCCTTTTCCAGCACCACAGCACCTTCTCCTCTTTCCTGAGAATTAAACTACTTCAGTTTTCCCTTTCTTTAGAAGACAACTCCAAAAGATGGTTTGATTTCTGCTGTAATTTTTTGAGGCTTGGATAGTTATCAGCCTAGACAGAAAATTTAACCAGGATGGAAATGAGCCAGGTGCTCCCCAGCAGCTAAGACAGATACAAGATCTCTAAGGAAGAGCCAAAAATGGAGTACATTAAGTCAAATTCTCTTTCTTTATTTCAGGATGCTTTCCTTCTCTAACACATGTTAGCAGATGGAGCCTCTTTCATACTTTTCCCAGCCAGACTGATCCATTAAAGTGTGTGGGTCCTTACAGCAGTAACTAAAAGCAATGTTGCAGAGGTGTCCCAGGGCACATCATGAAGGGGACACCAGTGTACCTGACACCACAAAAAAATGATAATGATGCACCAAAAAAAGAATTGTCTTGCCCTAAAAATTTGCACTCTAACACAGGATAAAAAATGTAAGATACAGATGGAGTAACTGAGTAAAGGCTAGCAAACTTTTCAACTATATTTTAGTTCTTGTTTCTTGTTCAATTATATATATTCTAGTGGATTATATTTAATTAAAAAAAAACAAATCAGAGAATTATTTACAAGGACTATGGAATTAGAAAAGGGCACAAGTGCATGCCTAACTGGAATGAAAAATGTGGCAGGATCCAGGGGAAGTGGAAAGGCTAGGAAGAAGGCAAGTCAAACAGATGAGTTTGCAGAAATGGCAGCAAAAGGAACAAGAACAGTAAGAATGAAAAAAGAGCTAACATCCACTCTGGAGCACACAGTATGTCATTTGTGCCCTGCTGAATAAATGAACCATCCATTGGCCTTTTAAAAAGTCTCCTCTCTTCATTACTGCTTGAATGCTACTGCAAGAAATGTGTTATTTCAGAATGATTTATCCAAGAGCACTTTGGGAAAAATAGTCACCATAGTAAGAAATGCTTTAAAAGATTATCCAGACATCAGCATTAGGAATTGCATGTAACTGTTGGAGGCACTTTGGCATCTGCATAATTGTATCACCTCGGATTTTAATAGGAGTCCACTGTCTTGTAAAGATTTTTAGGCATCTGTTATTTCTTTCCTAATGCACACGGACTGCTGATATCCTGAGAATATTTTTCTATTGTTGTTCACTATAATTCCCCAAAGAATATCCCACACTTCATGAGAAGATTTGAGAGTATGATTTTAATACAGGAAATAGAGTGTCTATTTTAAACACAGTAAAAATGAAGCATCAATTGTTGAATGGTCTCCATAAACGTCACATAATAAACCTAAGTATCATAAAAGTTAGTCCTTATGTTAGAGTACTGCTTTTTTATTATTATTTTTCTTTTACTTCAAAGGGACTTTACAAACAAAATGGAGAAAATGAAGACAAGGAAACATGCAGAATTTTCTTAAAGTCAAAGGCCATAGGCCAGTATGACGTGCTGATAGCACAGAGACAGCACAGCTGCAGGCAGAAAACTGGGATGCTGCTCAGAAATTCAGTGTGCAGTCTGCTGTGTTTGCAGCATACTGGTTCATAATCATGAACATGCTTGGAAAAATATGTGGAATTAAACAGCTGGGACCTTTTAAATCTTTGGTTTTTTAATGAAACACTTAGGCCTGTTCACCTTTTTGAAGCTATAAAATGCTTCTTAAAGTTCAACGTACAGAAGAATCAATTAATAGTAGATATGGTAAAATGGAACTAAAGGAGAGTGTTCACGAATTTGAGTCAAACTGCTGACTAGCAATTCTACCTAAAAGACAGGAAGGAAAATCCATAATAGGTTGAAACAGTTCAACTTCTTCTCAATAAAATATTTCTGTTCTGAAATGCCAAAAGGTTTAAAATACAAATTTTTGTTTCAAAAGAACATTTTCTCATTTTAAGAATAGCCTGGGTTAAAACAAGAAGATGACTAAGCAAAAGACCTAAATCTAAGTGAAATAGGAAAAAACACGTCTCACAGTTTGATCGGTCAAAATTGTTTCTGCCTTCTCACACAGGAATTTTTGCTATTGTCCCCATTGCTCTGGTTTAGCTTTCAGCCAAAAATATGTGTTACTTCCCATCTTTCTTTTTATTTACATACTGATTTTCAAGCTCTATAATGTATTTTCTCAGTGTAAAATTCATTGTTTTCTCAGTATTTTTTTGATACTTAGAAGGCTGGAGCATATGGCATACAAGGAGAATTGGCTTTGGTTAGCCTTGGGAAAAGAAGGATACAAGGAATTTAATTGCTGTCTTCAGCTAACTAAAGAAGAGTTATAGAAAAAACAGGGCCAGACTCGTTTCAGATGTGCACACAAAAAGACAAGAGGCAATGGCTGCAAGCTGCATCACAGGAAATTCCAGCTGGATATAAAGATAATACTTTTCACAACAAGAGTGTGGCCAAGCACTGAAACTTGAAAATAGAGAACCTGAAAAATCTCCATTTTTGGAGACTTTTGAAACCTGACTCGGTAAGGCTGAGCACCACAACCAAGCTTCAAAGTTAGCCCTGCTTTGTGCAGTGGATGGGAATAGATGGGTCAGTCTAACCTAATTTACTCTGTAATTCTAAATATGAACGTTTTGCATAATAGCGCTCTGGTTTAGACCAAAACCATGCACAGAACGACTGAGTAACAGCTACATGATTACCAAAATGTCTGGCACCTAATGCACAAAATTTCATAGAAATCTAGATGGTCTTTCACACCTTACTTTAGACTTTCAGGTTGAGCTTGGCTACTGTTTAGGAGGAAATTTTCAAAAGGGAACACTTCCTCCAGCACCTGTGTTAGACAATTTAGATAGGTCTATTTATATAAATAAAAGAGGGCAAAGAGAAAATTTGAATAATTTATTCTGAGCATTCACAGTCCTTAACCATTAGTTTGCATCCTGGGTTTGTTTTGGACCACTGCAGCTAACTCCCTTACCAAAATTCAGGCAGCATGATCAGGGTAGTTTACTGTAAGCCCTGTTGACAAGGCTTGGCTTTGTCTGACCTACACAGTCTTCATGTGTTGAAACATCTTCACAGACCTTATAGTGCACAGCAAAGCATACACCCATTAATTTCATTCTATAAAAACCTCATTCCGGCAAGCTGCAAAACAGCCTTCACATGGTTTCAGACAGTTTGACCTAAAAAAAAAACTATTTAAAAAAAAAATAGCAGTTATCTGTTAGGGTCAAAGGAACACCACATGGTACCCCAGTGAAACCCAGGGGCAGAACCTATTCAGGATGAACACAGCCCATAAATTATAGGAGAGTCAAGCAGTGTGGATGTAAGCCACCTCATGGCCAGGAACTGAAAGAACCCCTGGGATTATTTCACTGAGCGCTATGGACGTACATACCATAGACAGTGTGTTTTTTCAGGGAGTCAAATTTCAGTGAGTTTTAGATGAGACTGAGGTTTTTGGTCTGTATAGGAATAATTTCAATCTTAGTTTTAGTAGTAATCTTAGAGGTAGATTTTAAAATCTGGAAACCTTTTTTTCCTATTTGATTTTCTAAAAAAGACTAATTGGCATGTAAATTCTCACATTAAGAATAACTAAGAATGCCAAATCAAGTACCCAGAAGCTAGGAAATGCCATCTCTAGCACTGACGGTGCAGATGGAATTCACATATGTTCTATGTATTATTCATAGTTTCATGACTGACTGGTGGGTTGGTTGTTGTTTTTTTTTTATCCTCCCATGGGACTATACAGCTTTCCATTTACTAAAAAAAAGGACTGAAAAACCATGATATCCTAGCTCAGGCAAGGGTTTGGGTTTTCTGGGTTTCCAAGAGTACAGCTGCCCAGAACAGGTCTTCTGTTTGGCAGATCTCACAGCCAAGGGTGCTCAGGCTTCACAGTACCCTGCTATGTGAACCATGAGGAAAGCAGGACTAGATGAGTCTTCCTATGGGAGCCCCAGGTGTGCTGCATCAAAAGCCCACTGAAATAGAGACATTTCCTGCTGTGACTGTAATTTCCCTGAACTGTAGTTTTCTGAGAACATTTGGTGTTTTGGAATATTCCTACCTATCTCTAGGTCAGAATGATAGAAACCAAGCTTATAGCAAAATTATTTAGAACATACATGAACAACTGAAAGAACTTGAATACATCTACGCTAATGTCCCTGCTGCTTCTGTCACTAGATACCTCAGGTACTGACAGTGCAGGAGAGCCAGCAACACAGACTGCAGTGCAAAAGGCTAAATGCACAAACAAGATTGCAGACTTGGATTCTATAACTGTATTGCTACTAAATGAACCACATGGTTTCAAATTCTTGGTGCCATCTGTATGAACAGCAACCACCTCTTGATTAAAATGCTGTATTAGGAAAACTGTCTCTCCTACCAAATAAAGCTGTGAAAACTCTCCAAAGAGAAATGTTAGAAGACATATCACAGGAGATATTTCATGTACACTTGAAAAAAAAACAGAAAATAATTTCATATAACCAGTGATATGAGCTAATAGGCCCATAATTTCATGTTTGCATTAAGTTAATTTGAAGAGGATTTTTCTCAGCTGGGTAGCAGGTCTTTGCATATTTATTTTTCTCAGTGCTTAGGGCTGATTGATAGAAATTTGAATGTGAACAGTCTGCCAAAGTGTTCTTCACCTCCCAAGACACTCAAGAGCTCTATCAGTCGTAACAACAATTTAGCTTTGATGACTAAACACTATTTATGTCAAAGGTTTAATGAGAACAGATATCCTTCATACAAGGAATTAAGTTTATGATTTTTGTCAGAATGTTTCTCTGTTTGAACTACATGGTTATGCACAAGAATGTGAACTATAATGAAAAAATATATAAAATTAAGAAATACTTTGAAGAACATAGTATTCCTTAACAGTGAATTTTGATTTAGGATTCTGTGTCACCTCATAAAGCTGATCATGTCAACAGGAAAAACAAACAAGGTGAACTGCCAAGGTTAAAACAGAACCTGGATTACTCATCTAACTGAACTGTCTTCTTCCTTTCTCCTTACTTGAGCAAGAAATCCTTCCTGAAGCACTGCATCAGAAAAACCAAAATTGTTCAATGACTTGCTGAAATCATTTACTACTCTGATAACAGGAGGTCACTGAGCATTAGCCCAGGTCCCCAAGCCACAGCCCAGATGTGTCCTCAGGGGACAAAGTGGGTTTTGCAACCCCCACATTCCCTCAGCAACCCCCAACATGGAGCTCTGCACTTTGTCTTTCTCCCAACCCCAAATTCCCCAGACATTCCCCAAAATATCCTAGCCATGACAAATATGTCCTCATGTCAGCTGAAGGTCAGCACAAGGTCTCAGCCATGGCCTAGGTAGAAAGATCTCAGGAGAGAATTCTTTTGACACTCCACTCTTCCCTTTGGCAGCCCCTTTCCGGACCACTAAAATGGAGCTCCCACTCTTTGTGTCTTTTCTAACTTTTACCCCAAACGTAGGTGTCAGGTGAGGTCTAGCCCAACATCCCCAGCCACAGCACAAGTAAACAGGTCCTCAGGGGACAATCATTTTCCTTTGCAATCTCTTTCCAATCCCAGATCAAATGAAGCTCTAGGCTTTCTCTCTTCACCCAAACTTGAACATAACTGGATTCCTAACCATAGGTTTGGGCTGAGACTTAGCCCAAAGCCCCTAACCAACAACCAGATGAGAAACTTCTCAGAGGATAATTCTTTTTGCAGCTCTTTTCCTATCCCGTTCCAGATGGGGATCCAAACTTTGCCTATTCCCTGTCCCTAAGCCTAACTGTAGTTTCAACTTTAACAACTGATATCAACAGAGACTAGCCCAAGACCCCAAGCCAATGATGATCAAATTCTCCGAAGGCAATTCCTTCAGCAACTCTTTCTCAGGATGACTCAAGATGGGGTTCTAGGCTCTTCCCTGGTATAACTCTAATTTAGTCTGAACATTGGAGCTTTAGCTTCAGTTCCTATCCTAGCACCCAGATTAAAAAGATCTCAGGGAAGAATAATTTTTGCAGCCTACCTCTTACTCTGACTGCTCCTTTTCTGCCCCACACAAGCGGTAGCTCTGGGCTTTCTTTCTCTCCCAACCATGTGCGTAATATTAAGATGAACCCTAACCCAGACATCAGCTGAGTGTCCTCAACATGCCCAGACATGGCCTGGCTGAAAAATGTCACAGGGAAGAATTCTTTTCATGACCTACCCCTCTCTCGCCATTCTTAGTAGCTCCACTCCAACTGCATCTCTAAGCGTAATAACTCTCTTGCTCCTAATCCAATCCTTAACTCTGAACCCAGTTCTCAGCCTGGGCTGAGTTTTAGCCCAAGGCACCCAGCCATGACCCAGATTAATAATTTCTCAAGGAAAACTCTGCCTGCAGACTATTCATCGCTTTCCTGGCTATTTGTTGACATTGCCAAGGATGGTGATTGTGGAGTCAGGGATTTGTTGTTGTTCCCTCCTTCAGGATACATACTAGTATCCACCCTAGTATTTTCAAAGGCTTATGTACTGAGTCCACCTTAAAGCAATTTAGAGTCATGATCTGTGTGACACGTTATAACTGCCTATTGTTCAAGATTTTTCAATTTCCTGACACAACAGAAACACTGAATGTGTTTTGTTGGGATTCTCCTTATTTAAATGCTTAATGGGGTTTAATTTATTTCTGCTGTACCCATCTGACTTCTAAAGAATGTCTAGAGCTGCAAGATGCATGGCTTCAATATTATTTGAGATAATTATGAAACTGTGTGGAATAGGTATTTTGAGATCTATGAAACAAGTTCCTTTTTTGTCATGCCATGCCAAATGGAAGGTGCTGAGTTTCAAATATGGTTGTGGAAAGGTATTATACAGGGCATGCCTAATAGCAGTTGTGGTAAAACAAGGAATGTTCGCAGGGACAAGAGTTTACATTAAAAAAAAAAAAAAATTAAGCTTTGTCTTCACTCTTTTTGGTTTTGTCATTATTTTCTCTTTTGTAATGTGTCATTCAACCTTCTGCTGTAATCCTTGGGAAAATGGCATGAGAAAGATATTTTATGTTCAGCACTGGCAGAAAGAGACCTTGGAGTAGCTTTGTTCAAATCTATCAAGGCATTTGAAGATTAACACTAGACTAATCATAGAATCATAAAATCATAGAATCATAGAATGGTTTGGATTGGAAGGGACCTTAAAGCTCATCCAGTTCAAACCCCCCTGCACAGGCAGGAACACCTTCCACTAGACCAGGTTTCTCAAAGCTCCATCCAACCTGGCTTTGAATAATATCAGTATTGAAATTAGTATGACATAGAACGTTTGCTTTATTTGATGAGTACTGCCAGTGACACGTTTATTCCACCATTTCTAATGAGTCAAACTTTCTTCAAAATGTTTCCATTTTCTACAAATCAGATGCCTATTTATGGCTCTCATTAGTTCAGAATAAGAAGATATTTATTAGTTTCAGATCATCTTGCTCCACCAGCCGAATCAAAACGAAAGTAGTTATTTTCAAGTGAGGACATGCTACCTTTTGGGATTTTCCCTCATAAAACTGTTTCCTGCGGCCGCTCGGCTGTTCACGAAGCTGCCACTTGGTGGTGCCAGGGTGCTGTATTTAAAAAGCCTCAGCGGGTCTTAAAGTCAGTCATTTGTATCGTGGAATTCAACCCCCCCTGGTTCTTCCAGTTTCTTCAAAATTAACAATATCTATTGTTCAGTGGCCTCGGTTTAAAAAAAAATAAATAAAACTCCACTGTAGCTGAATGATGCTTTCAAATTTGTTAGGTGTGGTTTTTCAGCTAATATATTTAGAAATAAAAGTATTTGATCACTGCTCCGTCAACTATATCAATATAGAGTAACGTCTTAAACAAAGAAACTACTTATAGAATAATTCATTTGGCATGTTAGGGTAGCTGAATTGTGCAACAACCAGTACAATAGTAAATAATATTTCCTGATAAATGTGTATGGTCTATGCTAAAGCATAAAAGGCTTAATAATAGGAAAAAAAATTATAAGTGTTACGGCTATGAATAAAATAATAATAATTAAAAAATCTTCTAAAAGTATACAAATGTCTACCAGTAAAATGCTCTGCCCAAGCAGAGTTGTTGCTACCACTACTTCCTTTGTCCAACTGAAGTAAATTAGAAAAGCAGGACTTGTCTGCCTGGTGGCATCACCAAAAATATTAGAAGCAATTTGAGAGTACTTTACTAAAAAACTTTGAAAGCAGTAAAAACATACAAACACTTGTATGTGAAACTTGACTTTTGACTTCACAAAAAAAAAAAGCAGTTATATGAAAGCTGTGTAAGCAATCACCGTGCTGTTTAAACAAACTGATTTTATTTTACATTTTAAATTTCAAGTATCCCACGCAGATTTCAATCCACTAAACCCAGGTATTTGTCTAGCAGGCTTATGAGAGAGGAGTATTTTTTACAATTGCATACAGAAGGCACGGAATACATTACTTTCCAGCAATGCACTGCTGCAGAAGCCCATAGTCACTGTGAAGCCACTCAACAATGCCAGCTCTGAGGTTTTGACAGCTCAAATTCTCCAGGAACTCTGGATGCTGAGGCTGGATTGAAGAAAAATCAAGACAAAATCTTGGGGGCAAAATTTTTCGGAGTCATTTTTAAAGTATGTGGAGAAATGTTTTGCAGGTCCTAATGACAAAAGGCCTCCCATCGTGATACACAGCTGTATTTTTCATGCAGCTGTTCAATTTGACATATTCACACAGTTTGTGGGAGTTAAGAATTTACAAAATATGGCTTGTAAAAAAAAAAATCTATGTTGTTCTATTACCTTGTCTACTGTATTTAGCAGTAACTAAAAGCACACAGAGCGGCTGGGTTGGGGTTTTCTTGGCAACATTTTCAAATGCCTTCTCTGCAGAAGCAATGACCTCTGGTGGGCCCTGGTCCCGGCCTCTGAAGCCTGAGAGGAATGGTTGCCTACCTGCGAGTCCCGGAGCCCCTGCTATGGCCCCAGGGCTGCTCCCGGAGTTACACTGCTGCTAACAGCACCCACAGACCAGCGGTTACCGTGTCCGTAGCGGAACCGCCCCTCTGGGGCAACCGCAGGCTAAAATACAGCCGAGTAATGATCGTTATTGTGGCTATACACCCACGGGGCCGCGGGTACAGCATGGCCCTGTCAGGGCAGGGACGCGGGTCCTAGGCCGTCCCTCGGCACGGCACCGCGCCGGGCGTCCCGAGGGCAGCCCGCTCCGCGCTGCACGTACCGCAGCACATGCACGTTTCCGTGGGAAGTGCCCCCGAGTGAGGGACTACCCACCGCCGAAAGCAGCTGCCCTCTGCCCAGCAATCACCTCAGCCCGCCGTGAGGTGCTCCGGGGTCTCCCGCCCCGACAGCAGGGGCCACGTGGCTCCACC
>JANHGB010030447.1:0-10941 GCA_026283785.1 Coracopsis vasa
TACTTGGTGCCCTCTTCCAGAAATATTTGCCACGCCCTTGCTCATTTTGTGCCTCCCTCCCAACTTTAGCACTTCTACATCTTTGGAAATTTGGCCTTATGATAACAAGTAGGAGGAGTTTAAAGCAAAGGTGAACTACCCAGAGACCAAGGAACTGAAATACTTCTTAGTGGAGAGGCATAAAGACTTGCCAAAACCATGAAATCATGTCAAGTAGAAAAGTGTCACCAGTGATCCCACTGAGCTCAATATGGGGCTTTGTATTGGCATGTGCTTGTGAATTTAAGCTCAGACATCCAGAAACGGCTACAGAGAGGCAGCAGCAAGTTCCAAGTGAGTCTCAAAAGATTTTTTTACTCTGCCGCATGTTGCCAGCTAAAAGGGGGAGGGAGAAATTTTGTGCATGAGGAATAAAATACATCACCCCACATTTGAAGTGTATTTGCCTGATTTGGGTTCTGTCTTCCTGACACCAGTACAGCAGAGTGAAATTATTTTTTGATCCTAAAAAAAAAAAAAGGTATAGTATTTTCAAGGTGAGTTTTTTCTTCCTCTCTGATTTTGTTCCTCCTGACACTAATTAGCTGAAGCACATAAGACCGAGCTGCTATTGCACAGCACAGCTTTTTGTGGGCACTAGGCAGCAATACCACAAGACTGCACTCACATGAACCCAAGACAGGAACAGGCAAGGGTTGACTGAGAAAGATGAAAGAAAAGAGCTTAGAATTTAGAGAAGATTGAAAAAGCTGTTTTTAACCACTCAGGAAAGGTTTGGTGCCTGGGAACCTTTGCCACCAGAGAGCAATGGAAGCCTTTAAGTACACACATCATCCACTTGGTTTAAAAGACTTCCTTGTCTGTCAGTGAATAACATGGGTTGTTATTTGTTCTAAATCCAGTCTAAGGAGACTGAAGATCAGTTGTGGAAGCTTTATTGAGGCTCTTTTATAATTATACTCCAGATACACATGAAATATTTTAAATATTCAAATATTTGAATCTTTATTTTTTTTTTTTTTTAGCAGAACACACATTTTTTACAGGACATTAGAGATTTTATATATAATTTTTTAGGGTGGAATGAGTTAGTACCAATTCTAAATCCACTCATCCATAATATTGTACAAATGACTGAGTTTCTTGTAGTCTCATATGTATTTTATATTTCTTCTTACTGCCATGGAAATAGGCATTTTCACTATGATCTTCAATGGATAGGGGCAAAGCTTCTATTTGTCTCTGCGTTACTTCCTTCCTCTGCTCCTCTGTCACATGAGAGGATGGCATCTGGTTTATTGCTGAAGTCACAACATAAATTCTAACCGTCATAGTGAAAATCCAAAAATGATGATGATGGCTTGACTTCGCGAATGAAGATTTTGGGAAAATCCAAAAATGATGGATTGCTAACTGTCTATCAGTAGAATGCCCCTGAGACCACTGTGGTCTGCAAAAAATATGAGGAAATGGGTTGAGAATTCTTGAGATTAGGTTTCTCAACAAAATTAGTGTATGGCCAGGAATGCAGTGGAATCTTCACATGACCCAGTGCAAGAAATGCAGCGACTTCCAGTCAGCTGTTGGTGCTCACTGCCAGCTGCCCACAGCTCTGCCCACTCTTCTTGGCCTTTCCAGCCTGTGGTTCCCAATGTGTTGACTCTCTAAACATGAGCTTATGCTTTTCAGCTCTCTTCATACCAAAAGCATGAAAATACTTGAGGTTCATTTTTAAAACAGCATGCAAGAATGAGGGAGGCAGCTCTACAGTAAGTTGAAGTGATAAACCACAATGTCTCCTCCTTTATCTCCCTCCCACTCAGTAAGGAAAAGGTAAGCAAAGAGAAATGCATGCATACGCACACATGTACAATCTTTCTGATGGAAGTGATATAACCAAGTCAAAATATAATGTCTGTAATAGGTGGTATGTTTACTGAAATGAAAGACTTCAGCCTCCTCTGTTCACAGCACATCTTGGCCAGCAAACAGCGTGGTTTCCTTTACTACCCTAGCAGTAAATGCATCATCAGAGCAGATCAGTGAATGAAACAGGAGGAAAAGATAGTGTGTAATGATACCAGTTGCAGATGCCAAGCCGATGCCTCAGACATAGTCCACTATTGCTCAAGGAGTCTTAGAATAAATGATCATAGAATCATAGAATGGTTTGGGCTGGAACCCCATCTTCGTAAAGATCACCAGTTTAAATCCCCTTGCCATGAGCAGGAGTACCTTCTACTAGACCAGATTGTTCAAAGCCCTGTCCAACCTGGCCTTGAATGCCTCTGAATAAATACTCAGTCTGACAGACTTATCAAGCTAGCATTATTCATTGATCCAACTGAACCCCAGCTCTACTCCCTTCCTGTCTCCTTCACTGGCCACTTTGCATTCCTCATCTTATGTTTCCATGCTTGACTCACCCATATGATTTCTGTGGTTCTTCTCTACTAACAACTCCTCACCTAGTCTTTCTTCCTCAACTTCCCCATTCACAATGATTTCTGATATTCTCCTTTAGATTTGTCATCTGATCTTAGGTTCTTGTTCTAGTGTTTTTTTCTAGGCATTTCCCACCATTTTCACCATATCCAATCACTAATTAAACCCGTATCCCTTTCATACCTCATTCCTACCAACGTATTTGTTTACTGTCAGACTCCTGTAGAGCTTCATCTCAATCCCATCTCAAACTACATCCTAAGCTACCCACCCCAGCCTTTTTTCTCCTCTTGAATATTCCGATCCTACTGCTCTCAGCACCTTGGCAGCCCATTCCAGCTTTCCTCTGTCATGCTGGAACTTCCACACCACCCACACTTACCATGACATTCCTGCCCTGTCCAGCTTGCCTTTCCTCTCTCCTGTACCAACAAGATCTGGTGTTGTGACTGTTGAAAGTGCATCCTTGCTCTCAGATCACACACCCAAACCTCATCCAGCAACATGAACAGCTTGGAGCCAGAAACATGGGGAAAGTAAAGCTCAGCCAGAGGCTGCAGCCTGCCTGGGTGGATGGACTCTGGGAGAGTCTAATTCAAAACTGGGGTCTCTACTGAAAGCATCTGTTATGCACAGGCTCCAAGGTCTATAACGTGACCAAACTTTGATAAAATTTCATGAGAACAGCAAGAAGTTAATCTTTGATAAATAGACCACCCAGCTTGCAAACAGAAAGTCTCTGTACCAAAGGATGAATGTGTTAAAGCTATTTAAAGAAAAGCCTGCCAGAAGTTTTTAGCATGGTTGAAACAATGTATTTGTTTTCTTAGTTGTGTTGTCAGAAACAGCTGAAAGCTTTTCACTGAAGTTTTCTAGAAAATTGTCCAGAGGCAAACATCCAGCATGGAAAATTCCAGACTGAGCAATTCAGGTGTGGCAAAATTACATGCAGCTGATAACAGCGCTCTGGGTTCAGAAGAGATGGATAATTGTCATAATAGTGTGATCAGTCCAACTGCAACACACTAATGTACTAACCAAATCAAACAGCATACTACTGCTTACCAAAGAGTAGCAAAAGCAGTGTGCAATTTCTTTTAGTTCAGAGGTGATTATAACATTTCATTCCATTCATTCACATCATGGAAATACGAATTTCAAGCCTAATGGAATATATTCAAAAGCATTGTGAAGCACAGCCAAATAAGAGGTTTCTGTCAAAATCCCAAAGTTATTCAGTGTGAATTGTATGCAGCATGTATGTGTGTAACAGTAGCCATCAATAATACCATCACAGGAGCAGTAGGTTTGATTCTCTTTTGAAAATGTTTTATCATCAAGGTTGGCTTTATGCTTTAGTTCTTATGTAAAATAAGAGTACTGAGACCCTTTTCTGTTTGAATGTGCAGTACTGCAGAGTGGCTAGAGGAAGATTGTTCTGTAGAAATAATATGAATACAAAACAGGTTTTGGTGGGGTTTATAAGCTAAAATGGGAGCAATGTCAGATACTGTACAGAAAAGTGGATTAGGACTTAGATCACATCTCTAGATCTCTTCCATTAGGTCTCTCTGTAAATAATTTATCTTCTGTGACTCATTTCTCCACTGGTAAACAGCATGTGAAGGTCTTTGGTATGCTGCAGCTAAAGTTTCAATTTCTGAACTTCTAGAATGCTATTAGTTCAGTTTTCTTGTATTTGGCCACCAAACCAAGTAACGCCGATCTCATTAGTGCTAGAAAGTAACCTTCCAGCAGATGGCAGATCTTGCTTATCCAATGTAATCCTGTCATTCGGATCCGTACGACTGCTGTGGGACCTGAAACACCAGTAAAACAGGAGCTAAAACCTGAATAACAATCCTCAAGACACATGTTTCAAAACGATCTTGGGTAGCATGATTAAAATTTGCCTTATTTCTTATGTCCTTAGTTAGTACAGAATTCCTAAGTGTATGCTTATGTGTGCTTCTTTTTAACTGTATGTATGCTTTCTCTAGTAAAGTATTTTTTGGGAAAAAAAAAAAAGTGAAGTAATGATAAGTAATCTAGCTGTTCAAAATTAAGGGAAACTGTTCTCAGTTGGGCATGTGTTTATGGCATTTGAGAACTAATATTTCCCGTTACTGAATCGCATGAATTGCCACCAATGATGTGAATTAACGAATCAGAATTCTTTCTAACTTGAAGTCAATCAGGCATTTTGTAACAGGAGCAACTCATGCAAGTCTGACCAATGTATAGCAGATTTAAAGCCCTGAAATACTTCACAATAAATCTTGAAATCTACTCTATTTTCACTGCTATTCATCCTACCATACTCATTAGATTCCTCTATCCTTTATATAAGATCACAGTCAGAGAAGTTACAGTACAGTTCGCCTCATGGTGTAAGAAGCATAAAATACATTAGTCGATGGAGATCTCTAATGTTACAGCTCTGTCCTTCATTCTACTATTTTTTGTCTGCTGCTTAAGAAAAATATACCAACTGGGGAAAGAAAAGGCAAAGGAAATAGTAAGAAATAGCTTAATATTTGGAAACATTCACAATTTAGCCACCTCTTGCAGATGCTAAATTATTTTCCAGATCTGGGGTGTGTGATAGGAAAGACCCTCTTCTGTACGAATTATATCAAATTTGCTTTCCATACTAATTTTTCTTTGGCTCTTTCTGAATCAAAGCTCTCATTATAGCATGTAGGCTTTTATTCATTAGCTATTCAGATGAGAATTGAATTCTTCCTTGGTACCCTAAAAATGGTGTGCAAAAGAAATGAATGATTTTTGCAACTTCTTTTTTTTTTTTTTGTTTGGGAGTTGTGTTTCTTTTGTCCCAGCTGGCTGGGTTATTTTGGTTAGATGGTACTCTACGAGGCCATCTCTTTCCAGTATTCTTTTTTAAACATTCTTCAGTCCTGTTTCTGATCTTTTCTTCAGTGAAACACTCTTTAGAGATTGATCAGCTTGGGCTAGGACAGGGATCATTCCCAGGCAGCATCTTCACTCTTAATAGGAAATATTACATAACTGCTTAATATCATTCTGTGAATATAGATTTAAATGCTCTGTGAACAGCTCTATAATTTCTTTATTATGATAGCAAGTCTCCTGGCAAAACTAGACTATGCTAGATGATGCTTTATTGATATTATTCCTATTATTATTATTACTATTGACATTATTATGCTTAATGTTGAAGCCATTCCATAAAGGAGAAGGTATCACAAAGAGATCGTAGGACCATTTTTCCATTGGTTACCCAGCATAAACTTGAGTGACACACGAAGTATATATGTTGAAGGCATAACAGTTTCAGAATTAGGGAGTTTCAGAAATAAGGAAATTTCCTATGAGGTGTATGCCAAAGGTAAAGTATTGAAATTGTTCACTAGCTAGTCTTGTCTCCTGCTTCATAGCTAACAGGGATAAGCATGTCCAGGAGAAAATGTAACACTTTGCAAAGTCTAGCTTTCATGCCAGTGTGAAATACATCATGAAGTGTTTGGTAGCACCTATGTCAATATGTAACATTGGACAGTTAGACTTCAAATCTCAATAAGAAGAATTTAGTATTTAGCACTTTTAAATTATTTGTGCAGTCAGATGGGGGACCCAAGTGGCAGTGAATGCACCATAGATCTTCTTGCAAAGTACAATTTCTTGCATGATACAATTTCTATCAAGAATAGGAAACAAATGACACTTGATCATAAATAAGTGTCTAGGAGCATTGTCCTGGGTTCAGCTGTAGCAGCCATTTTTCTCCTTAGTAGCTGATGCAGTGCTCTGTTTTCAACTTTAGCCTGAGAACAACACTGATAACACCGATGTTTTTAGTTGTTGCTAAGTAATGTTTACTCTGATCAAGCACTTTTCAGTGTCTCATGTTCTGCCATTGAGGAGGTGCACAAGAAGCTGGGAGGAGCAGAGACAGGACACCTGACCCAAACTAGCCAAAGGGGTATTCCATACTTATTTGCAAAATACTGCTATTCATTCTTCCAAAAAGCTGTGCTGCTGTATCACTGCCCTGATAAGGATCACAAGATTTGCCTGGATTTTAGCCTGGTTTGCTAAAAGCTAATCATTGTGGGCTCTTTCCTTTTCATGTATCTGGAAGGAAAGAAACAGAAAAATGGGGAAAAAGATAACGGTTGACTGACCAAACACATCTGCTTCTCTTTTTTTCTGCCCTCTTCATTGCTGTAGGTGCTAGGAGGCGAAACCTAAAAGTTTTTATGCATCAAGTGAAACAACAATCCTCTCCTTACAGTCTTGACCTTAGGAAACATAATTTTTCTTTCTTCTTGAATCAAAGCGTATAAGCGAGATGTGACATAAATAGTGATGTATCTAGCATATGTATCGTTTCACCTCTATACATCTATACAGACCAAAGCATGAAGGAATATAGCAGGAAAATAGCAGCAAGTAAGAGAAACTATTGAGGTTTAAATCTGATTTAGCACTGCTGGCAGTTTCACTGTGGGATTATAATCAGCATTACTTTACATGAGGTTGTTTATACTATCTGATATAATAAAATTAAATTGGAATTCGGTCAAGTCTAGACAGTTTATTTAGGCATGGAATCTCCAAAGCAGAAAGTTCCTATATCCCCACATTGCTGGAACTTAATGAGCAGTATTTCCCAGGTTGGGTGTAAATAGAAGCAAGGAAAGATGAAGAAAAGACAGTCTGATACCCTCTCACAATTCAGCACATAGTATTAACAATGGAATTTGCATCAAGTTGAGTGCTCGCAGGAAGAATGCCAGTCTTGTTTGAATAACTGAGGGTGCAAAGAGGCAGGCTTAATTTTCTCAGCCATGCCACAAAGCACTTTGATCATCAGACACCCACATTCTCTTTCATTGGGTAGGTACCTCATTTGAGGTAGGTACCTCAAAACTTTAAAGGTCTATCTATCAGTAACTCTGTTTCTCACGGTACTGAGGACAACAGCATTTATTTAATTAACAGGGCTGAGAGTATAACTGTGAAGTCTCAGAGTTCTGTTATTTAGATAACAGAGATGGACACTTCTCATTCATTATGGTGGGGTTTTTTAATAAATCAAAATAGAACAGTTGGAACCAAAGTATGCGAATGAATTTGTACTACAACTGCTATAATTGAAATAAATGCTTAAATCAACCCTAAGTATAAATGCAGAGCATGAAAACAGATTTGTAAAACTTGTCCTTATTGAGTTGTAAAGTTTCTGTGAAAGCACTTTGTAACCGAGTTTCTTGTAACACTGCTCTTCCTTCAGCCATCCACTGTGCCATGGCTGCCTGTTTGCTGCGTGTGCCTCAAAGATACCCCTTTATCTTTTCTGAATTGACTTGCAAGAAACTACTCTTCTCTTTTACACTCTCTCTGGAGGAGGATCTCAGATATGAAACCTGTGGGACAGCTGGGAATGATACAAATCTGCAGAATCACTGAACTGCATGAAATACTATTTCTCGACAAGCAATCTTTCCCAGATTGTCCATACCTTTATAAAGTGTTTCTTCTTAATGTTTAATCTTGTTTGAATCTTTAAGAGTTTAGCTGCTATATAAATATTTGCTTTTATTATTTAATTTTTTTTCCTTTCTCCCTTTCCATTTGGTCTTCTCCCAAATTGGGTTGTGAGCCTCTTAGGGCAGGAGCAGCATCTGGCTGTGTTTCTGCAGGGCCTGCTACAACTAGATTCATAAGTTTCTATAGCTGTGTATACACAACTTAATACTTCTTAAGTATCTGGACCCAAAACATTTACCCCTGGTAAGCTGTTGCTGCTATCGCACTTTCTCTGTGCAAAAAAATAATAACAAAGAGTCATCTCTGCAATGAAGAGATCCTTCAGAAGGATCCTGGGTCACAAGCACAACAGCAGCATTACTCAGCCTATGATACAACTCAGCTTATCATAAAGTCTTAAATGCTTGTATAGTGAGCCAGAATGGCAATTTTTTGTCCTGAACCTTCATAAAGGTGGCTTTCTTCTTCACTTGACACATCAAAGCTCCACATTTCTGTCAGAGCAGAAAATCCTGACACTGTGTTGAGAAGTCCTTCCTGACCCTGCCAAATTATCTGAGTGAGAACTGGGGCCCTCTTCCTATTTGCATATCCCTCTGCATCTTAGAAATAGAGCTGTTTCCTTTTACTACCTGAAAAACACAAATAGGGGAGGGAGAAAGAGTGGAAGCAAGAACTAACAAAACCTGCAGAAGGGATAGGCAACTTCACAGCATGCAAAAATCTGTGACTCCGTAGCATACTGATGGAGGGTTTCTGGTGTGGACTGAGGACACTCCAGGGCTTCCAGTGTTGGAGGAGTTACTGGTGGGAATGAGCTACCCTCAGTCACTGTACAGTTTTGTCTGGTTTTCACTAGATTTGCACTAGTTCTGCTGCCCTTGAGACATGCTGGTGGGAGCACTGGCCTGTATGCAGCGTGAGAGGCTGGAGAGGCAGGGTCCCAGAGTGCTGCAGGCAGTGTATAGCCTGGTGGCCTGGCAGAGGCTCAGCACAACAGCAGCAAGACATCCCTTGCCCTCTCAGAGGGAATGAAACCGGGAAGCCAATTTAGCAGAAAACATGCAATGGAAAAAAGCAAATAGCTGGGCGCTGCTTTAGCTCCCCAGCCTGATTCCTTATGGTGTTGTAGAGAGTGTCAATGAAGTGTGAGTGAAAGTGTAAGGGAAGGTGTGAAAAACACAGCTCCAGGCATTTGAGTGGTATGAGAGGACCTTACCCTGTTTGGCATCACCTGGCCAGATGTACTGCACAGATGCTGATGCTGTGGGGAAGTTACAGCATGGTCTGTCATCCTCCAGGGGAGTCCATTTGTCCTGTATGCCTCCCCCTCAAACTGCACAGCGTGAATGCTATCTCTCAGTGCGTAGCATATAGACAACACACGGCTTTTATGTCAGATGCAACACATCTTGACAAAAATAGAAACAAACTGCATTCTCTTGCATCTGCTGTACTTAGATCTGATTTAAGACTCCCTTGCTCTTAATATCTGTCTTTGTCATAGGACCGTAGTCAGCTAAACTGCCATTTGAATTTTCCTCCTAGGTGGGGAAGATGTGAGTCTTTCAGCTGTAGCTGATGGGGTGGGGGTGGCTAATACTTGCAGTTACAGCTATCTTTTCTGACTGAAACACTAGTAATTATGGTCAGATCTCCAACCTTCAAACAATAAATGTTACAGAAATGGGCATCTCCAGCAATCCAGGATGTACAGGCTCCCTGAAATGAGCTGAAGGGAGAAACAAACAAATTGCGCATGAAGAATCACAACATGAAGAAATCAGAATAACCCCCCAAACCACTGAAACCACATTGACTGGTCCTCAACTTGGACATTTTCTGATGAATAGAGAGCCACTTGGAGCCCAGTGTCCTCTCCACTTCTGTGTCACCAGCATCTGGAGGAACTCCCGAAAGTCCCAGCTCTCTTGAGCTGGTGCCCTCCCATGGTCTCTGACAGCAGCCTGCCCACAACTTTGGAGTCACATGCTGCACTTCTGAAACCCACAGCTCTGTTTACATTACTGAGGTAATACACAGAACTGTGGTATTCAGCATTTCTGTACTAAGTTGCCCAGATGGCCACAAATCCATACATCCGTACTATTACTGCTTCACCTTCTTAACCTACTGATGATGATTTATTTTCAAGATCCTCCTGCTACAACTCATGTGTTGTTTATGGTCTTCTTGTCCCTCTCTCTTTCACTTTATTGATTTCAAGACTCCAACTTCTCCATATGTAATTGAGTACAGAGTAATAAAATTAAAATACATGGGTTTATGTACACTACAATCTAAAGATAATATTAATTGCATTAGTGCAAGAAAAACGTTTATACAGTAAACTGTTAAACCTTTTTAAATACTTCAATGCTTAACGTTGAATCCAGCTTCATTTAAACTTGGGGTGTATGTAATAGTGGGGAAGTGTGTACATAACCTTCGTAATGTAAACAAAGAGAAGCAAACACAGGACTAGCACAAACCGCATTACAGTTCAAGGCTACTCCACTTTGTACTCTATTTTGTAATCTCTAATTTCTTTATCTTCATCTTGTTTCTGAATTCTCTTATTTGATTTGCAAAAACGTAACACTTTTCATAGCTTTTCACAGCTTTTCACAGACAAGATATTACTTAGGATCCAGTGTTCTTAAATACAGTAGGATTGCTCTGCATTTAAGAATCTCAAAGGTCCTTTGAGATGTTTCACACACAGACTGGGTATTGCAAGAGGTCCCCACGATCTGTGAAAAGTGAACACTTTTACAGGACTGTGGCCCTGTCGTGGTTTAAACCCAGCCAGTAACTCAGTACCACGCAGCTGTTCACTCACTCTCCCCGCCTTTTCCTCCCGCTCCCAGAGGGATGGGGAGGAGAATCAAAAGAATGTAACTCCCACAGGTTGAGATAAGAGCAGTCCAGTCAATAAGGTATAACACAAAACCAATGCTG